>OX375882.1:67983258-68225558 GCA_947359465.1 Metellina segmentata
GTCTGGACCGGAATATCTCGCCATACTATAAGAAGAGATTGTTGCGAACATGGGCGTGCGTGGCGGTGTAGTACTCGCCTCTCCAGTTAAGCTTCGGTTTCCTAAGAAAGTGGAGCCGTTATCTAACAGCCGTGATACGTCATGATGACGCGGGCATAACTAGACGGCCGACTAAACAAAAATCCCGAGGTGTCAACTTAGACGGACAGAATACGTTGGAGAATGGGCAACACAGACGGCTGTCGTGGTTTATTTTATTCGAGAAACAAAACAAAGTGGTTTTTATTCTCTAGTTTAAAGTTTCTAACTTCGGGATCGTTGAAGGTAGAGTGAAAATTTCAACAGATTTCAAATCAGCGTAAATTTCTACGCCAGATCGATATCAAAAACAGTTTTATTATTCAATTATTTACCATTTGATTATTTAATTATTTATTAAATAATTAATTATTTATTTAAAGAAAATCACATTTAAGGTATCGATCTGGTGTCAAATTTTCCGCAGATTTCAAATCCGTTAAAATTTTTATTCTGTGTTTAACGATCCCGATTTTACAAAAACGAATAAATCAATGGCAGTCAAAAATGTTTATTTATTTTTCTCCTCTTCGATCGAATCGTTTGGAGCAGGAAATGAAATCTGGCCGCTACAAGAGAAAAAACGTTCCCCAACTGTTTGAGACCGCTATGACGACAGTCATGGAAATAGTGGCTCCGATAATTTTCGTTACGCTCACAAACAACGCTCTCTAGGAAACCAACACCATGTGTTAGTATAAACAACGTTTTAGTGACGTCACCCACCGATACATCACGGCCGCTAGATCACGGCTACGCTTTCTTATGAAACCGAAGCTTTAGTCCCACAAGTTCGCGATTGGAATGAGATCAGGGCCCTAAATAGGACAGTCGATCGAATTCACCTCATTTTCAGGAAACCAGACCATCACACGTTTTGCAGTATTACATGGAGCTCGATCCTGTTGGAGAAACAACCACCATCGTCGTAGTATTGCCATAGTGTATGCAAGGACGAACTATCCAGAACGTCGAGGTACACGTCAGCATTCATGGTACTAGGTACATAAAGCAATGGGTTAAGTCCCAACCAGGACCAACCCCACACTAAGATGGATCCTAATTTCTACAGCGTCCAAATACTTTTGTCCATATAGTGTACAGACTTACTGAGCTCTGGGAGGAAGGCGGTAATGTGCCAAAATTCTACGGTGATGTGCTAGCCAGTATAACTTTGGATTGCGATGAGTGTGAACTGTATAAGTAGTGTTATTCGAAAACAACTGAACGCTTTTCCACTACAATCTGTGGTTCAATAGAATTATTCTTCAATATTAATATCAAACTGTAAAGAAATCGTTCGAACTGTAAATTAATTGTTGAATATTCACAATAAACAATCGTTTTAATTTCCTATGTATACTTAATTCAATCCACAATCCAACATCAGGACCGAGTATTCTCATTTTAAATAGGCTTTGTGTCTTCGAAATAACCATCCATTTTTGTAGTCCTTCTGAAAAACTATCTCAACTAATAATAAATTGTAACTGTAGCTTTGCCTATTAATTTAAGGTTTCACCGAAATATTTATGTAGTTGCTTATATAATTTTAGAATTCCAAATCGCTAAATTGGACATAAGACAACTTGGAACATAAACTATAAATGTACTCGTACTTATTGAAATTGAATAACAAAAAATAAACTGCACATGAACACCATGTAATGCTCACTATTTTTAGTGATTAATATCAATCAAATCAGTAAGATTTTTGAAAAATCACTACTGTAGATAGTTTACGGTTGTGATTGTAATTTACAGAAAAGTACAGTAGCATAAGATACAGATTCCAGGCACTGAATTTTGCCACGCTGGAATTTTAAGAACTTAGATAAGTCGGATGTGCGCACAAATACACACAAGCTAACACTAGCTTGTAACTCGCATTTTACATACATGTTTTGCGACAAGACATCACTGTATGCTAAAGTGGATAAAGGTTTGCTTAAAACATTTTTAGGCTAAAAAAAATGTTAACATCTTCTTATGGACCATTCTTGCTTGTTTACGACCCATATTTCACCTATGGTTAACATTGACACATGAAAATTAGTTCAACGCCCATTTTGGGAAACTATGGGTTGCAAGATGTTCTGTATGAGATTTTCCGATGTGTTCATATTGCGAACCTGTATTTTTGTTCTCTCTATTCGTCCCAAAATGTTTTTAACATTTTTAACATAAAAAAATTCAACAAGTGGATTTCTTTTCGAATTAGGTGACACACTTAAAAAAGAATGGAAAATATGTAAAAAGATTTAATTGTAAATTAAAGGATTATTTTTCTAACGTGGCTAATTATTGGTCCAAAAAAGTGTCAAATTTGAATTAATTTCGGTTCTGATTATTAATTAGTTTTTCTACAATTTTAAAAAGTAACCAAATACAACATTTGTTACAGTATAAGGCAAAGTAAAAGTTCCACTAGATCTTATTGTAAACATAAGCTAATTAAAAATGGTAAAAGGAAGTATTTCGATATTCGAGAAAAGTATTAGTAAATATTTTCTTAACATCGCAAACATGTATGGAAAGTGTAATGACATCATCTGAAAGCAACGTCTACAAAATTTCACTTACTAAAAAACGATAAGCTTAGACGTGAAGTTTGTCTTCCTAATAATACTAACTGTAATCTTGAAGCCATATTAAAACATTGTCTTATGTAATATTTTTAAACCATCTTAGAAAAAATAAACCTTCTAATGTATGATTAAATCTTTTACTTTCCGTCATTTTACAACTATTTCGGAGCTAAATTCAATTATTAAATGTGACACGTATTTTGAGCGAGAGGAATTGTATATTAAGACCGTGTTTGCTTTTACTATTGCTTCAGGATTATAATTAATTCAAGTGATATTCTCGGTGATGTAAGGCGATTTCTACTCTCATTTGTTTTTATCTTTATTTGTACAATTTTTAGGCATTCTTCCCCCCCCCCCCAGATGACATCATTATACTTTCCATACAAGCTTTCAATGTTAAGAGAATATTTTCTAAACTTCATTTTTCGAAAGGGTGCACTTTTTAAGGCAGTTAATTCTTTTTCGATTTTTACCAGACTTTGTTTACAACAAAAGAAAGATGATTGAGTATCATCCTCGTGTTGCCTAATATCGTTAACAAATGTTTTCTTCGTTGTTACTGTTCACTTCAAAATCTATTAAAAATTATTAATATTCGAAACAAAAATGAACAAATCTGACAATTATTTTGGGACAGAGGCAGTAAACTTTTTTCAAGAACCAGTCTAACATTGAACTAAATTATTTTTATTTCATGATCTAGAGTTTTACCGTGTAATGCGCATTAAAATTACCCTCTCGAAATGTATTCAGTTCTGAATAGTAAATGTCCCATTGTTCTTTATACAAAACAAGTATACAGTAATCGTTGTAACAGACAAATAGAGAAACCTATTTATGCTTTGTGATAAACTTTAAATTGTAATTTTATCAAACTTAACAAATGAATTGAAAGTATTTTTCTTTTTACTATTTTTACGTAATAATCGTCACATAATAAACAAATAGAGAAATCTATTTATACTTTGTGATAACGAAGAATTCTAATTTTATAAACCTAAATAAATGTAATGAAAGTATTTTTCTTGACATTTTGAAAATTTTCTGTTCTTTTTGTATTACATATTTATAGAATCAACTAAAGATGTTTAAATAAAAATACCTTTTATATTCTTTTCTAGAATAAAATCTAGAATGTTATTTTACACACGAATATAATAAAACTCAATCAATTTGGTTAACAAGGTTCAAGACATTGGTAATTAGAAATTATGATAAACAGTAATAATTTAGTAAAGATAATACCGAGAAATTGTTTCAAATATCTAGTACAAAAGGGCTTATAAAAAATACAAGTAAGAATCTATATAAATAAGAATGGAATGTTTGTTTGGACATTCAATATTTTCGACCCATTTCAAGTATTCTATCCGTTTTGGACCCTTCTGATGCAAAATCCGCTTCTTGCGCGTTTGGTGTCTGTATGTATGTATGTGCCCTATACACGCCCACATGCTTTCATATATTTTCATGGAAATTTCCATACAGTTCTTACTTATCTTCATTTAGTGAGTGAAATTGGTTGCGACAGTCTGTCTGTCGGTCTTTCTGTTCTATTTTCGATTTTGTGTTTGTGCAGGCATCACATGATAGATTTGGGACAGACGATATTTTTCAACGAACGGAAACTCGTGTTGGTTGATAACATGCAGTTATATTTTTGTTTCGTTTGCTCTCAATTAATTTCGCATTTCTAAAATTTGTGAACTTTTTAGCTGTAATTTGTGGCAACTGCAAGATCAAAAGATAAAAAGGAATCGCAAATTAATAACTTTGGAATAACTTTTACCCGACATCTTTTATTTAGTTTTATTTCGCTGCTTTCTTTTGTTTTCTGTTTTAAATATTTATTATTTTCGTAAATTGTGTTTCCTTTTCATTACACGCAAGACCATCATAAAGTATTCGATGCCAGGTAAGTCAGAATAAAAAAAATTTTAAGTGTAATTATGCCTTTATTGAAAGAATAATGCTGTTATTGAAAGAATAATAATGTTTCAAAAATCCGAAATCTATTATATGAATGGATATGCATGTGTAGGATGTGTGCACAAAGTAAGTTGTAGAAATTATAAAGATATGATGAAAGGTGTTAAAATATGATTTTATTCTACGAAAAATGTAAGTCGTTATATATTTTGATAATCTCTTCAATCTAGAGTAAACCAATTCAAACCGAGTAAAGTAGGGTATTTTGCTAGTAATATATAAAAGTCCAAGTCGAATTGTAAATTCGAACCGTTTAATTACTTTTCCCAATATGTATTTATAAAATCAACAAGCGATTACAAGGGATATTTTTCACATACTATTCTAGAATTAGGCACTAGTTATTTGAAATTCTCTTAAACAATAGTAATTTAGTAAAGATATTTCGAGAGATTGTTTCAAATAATTAGTACAAACTTGTATTATAAGAGTAGTAATACAGTATAGTAGTGCTTTTAAATAACAGTTGTAGAAACAGTTCACATAAGAAAACTATAAAACTTAATCAGTTTTATCAACAAGAGATACAAAATATATTAAGTAGCAATAAAATATTAAAAAATATAGATTTTAAATTAAGTACTTAAAATTTCAAAAATATCGATTTTAAATTAAGTACTTAAAATTTCAAAAATATCGATTTTAAATTCAGTACTTAAAGGTATTGATTGTGACATTTTTAGAGATTTCGGTAGTCTTATAGTCACTTCAAATAAACTCCAATTTTGATTTCAGAAGTTTTAAATACATAAAAAAAAGTAATACTTAATTGAATCAATAAACTCGAATTTTAATCTTTGAAATTAGATTTTCCCACGTTCATTTTCTATTTTTGAGGTACCGTATGTATGAGTCTACCTGGTAAATAAAACTTCCCAATTATGTTTCAGAACTATAATAAGTTTTACTGAAATGACTGTTGTGTTTATTGATTGGATAATAATTTTTGAATTTTTAAGATAAAAAAACATAATTTTTGATTTTTTAGTTAATTGTATAAAACTAATTTTGTAAAATTTTGCTATGATATTTAATTCTAAACTCTGATTTTAGTACATTAATAAATGTCGATTTCGTATATAAAAAAATTTCAAATCGGTATCTACTGTATATTTTTAGAAAGTGTACCTAGAAACTAGATAGATAAACATTATCACAGAAATACTTTTAAACTGTCTTGAAACTGTGAAAAACACGACAAACTTTTAATTCAGTTACAAGAAAAACAAGATCTTCAAACAAAAGTGGTACATTATTATGAATAGGCTCTAACATGTTTATCTGAGCTAATTTATGCCGTAGTTAATGGATATTTCCAAAGCGTCTGTATTCTAAATTTAAATGAAAAGACGCAGCAGCGCACAGCGCATTTTATCTGTACTTATATAACCTATAGCAAGATCATTGATCCCTTAATATATCCACGGTCCCTCTTGAGGAATGGACTCTACCGCGATAGAGCGACGAGAGTAAGGACTCGTGACGTCACTGAAGCATCGTCATCATCATCATCACACGGAGAGCTGGAACTGAGTGATACGGTTGCTATGTTTGGCAATGGATTCGCAATTTGGCGCTTGTTGGTTTTTATTCTTTCTGAATGAAACCTACTGTCATCGTTTAGAGAGTAAGACTTAATCTGATAAGAAAGCATCTATGATTATGAAGGTTTTATTTTTCTCTGTTTAGAGAGGATGATTTTTCTTCATCATTTGAAATGTGAAAGTTTCTTTTCAAAAGTGCAATATAATTAAAGCTATAAGATGAATTTTAATTTTCGGTAGTTGCTCTAATGTTGTGTATTATTAATGCAACCAGCATAAGAATATTAATTTTTTTAATGCATATTCAAAGTATTGTGTGTGTGTGTGTGTGTGTGTGTGTGTGTGTGTGTGTGTGTGGTATGAACAAATAATCTAAATAACTTCATACCTCCAGAGTTCAATGTTCGATGCAATTTAAGTAAAAATTGTTACCAAAAATATAATTTTTGTTTTCATATAAAAAATTTGAATGCTGAAAATAAAGCACAGGGAATTATTAAAACAGCTTAATGCTCATTATCTATAATTAAATTTTTTGATATTACCTATTTATCAGAATTATAGTTTTTTCTTTAAATTAGATAATTGACAGTTTAGTTATTTGACAAGATAAAAGTTTAATAAAAGCTGGTGTAAATTCTTATCTCACTTTCTTTATTACTTTAAAATCCCAAAAATATTTTGAGCATCTTTCTAGAATGATAATCTGAATAGAATTTCTTGTGAATACAATAATACTGAACAAGTTTAAAAATAACTTACTGCTAGATTCTAATCTATATTTATAAGGAGTTTTTTAATTATATATATTTTCCTTCTTGTTTTGAATTTAAGCTATCTTGGGTCACTGAACTAAACATCTTCCCGAATAAAGATGCGTCTATTACCGCTAGAACTCTTTTGAAGTAAAAAAATAATTTTTTCAGTTATTAATTTCAGATTATTCTCATGCCATCGAAAGACTTGCAATCCAATAGATTGCTTCAAACTTTCAAACCTCAGAATAGTTCAAAATACCGCATCACCAATAGAAATCTGAATTCCAAACCGAAATTCATTCCCCAGGTACATTTCCAGTATCATCCCATTTTTTTGTCCGGACGAGTTTGGCGACCAATTTCTGCACCGATTCATGCCAAGCAATAGTAGAGCAACCCTACCAGCCAGCGCGCTGACTGCGGTGTAGCTACGATTGTAAAGAGAGAAAGAGAGATAGTAAATTAGAGAATAAAGAGTGCAGGAGGAATAAACAACATAAGCAAAACTCTCAGAGGGATGTAAAAACCGAAAATGAACCTGTGAAAACGCCCGTGACCCAATGGATCCGGATCCCTATCCAGTAGCGTTTTTCGCGGAGAGATAAATCTGGGAAAAAATACTACAGGAGCTACCTCCCCTCCTAGAGCGGTGAATCAGACATGCTTGCCAAGCTCGGACTATGGCGCGTACACTACAGCACGGATGTGTATTTCTTGAAGGAAATTTCGTTAGGATGGTAGTGAATGGCAGCTGAGACTGAAGGATGAGGGATTTTCAATTCCGGAAAAAGCTACGAAAGTGCAATTTCCGGAAGAAGTCTTGAAATTCCTACACTGAAGCCAGAAGGTGAGTTCGATTCGATAAATACTCGTTAGCTCTGGGCTGCTGTTGTTTTTCTTAAACGCTGCAGAAATGTTCATTTATGTGTTATTTAATTAACTTCGAGTTTTTGTTTGTTCTGTGTGCACAATAATACAGAAGTAGGGTTAGAGAACTTTTTTACATCGAAGCGGTATCAATAGAAATCATTTTTCTCCGAACTTGAAATGTTACATGACTTTGATATACAAACTCTGGTATAGTTAAATTGATTCCTATCTCATAGTTAAAAGGAACGCATGTTATGAAGGTCTGCATCGTGTTTCGTGTTTTGTGAAAAGATAGGGGGAAAAACTGAAGCATTGTTTATTTTAAAAAGACGTTTATGTTGACCTTGGTTGTTATCTCTACGGGGTAATTTTTCATTAGCAAAACCGACCAGATCTTGATGGTCTACATACCTCGTCGTTAGGAGGAAGCTGATCAGATATTGATCTTGTCACCATAAAAAAATTCGGCAATATCTTCATGACGAGTCTCTCGCCACTAGAACAATTAATCATATCGTGATAGACGAGATATATTGTCGAAACCTCTTGGAAGATTAATAAAAGTATCTACTCCCCAAATTACTGACTTCACTATTTAATAGTTTTGATTATATACAAAAAATGGCTTTAAAAGTATTAAAAAGTATAACAACGTTTGTGATAAATATTTCATAAATTCAATCAAGCTATTATCATCACTTATAGACAACCTAAGAAATTCTATCCTAATACATACTTTAGGCAGTTCAATTTTAACAGAATAGGAAATTGCAAGAATTTATAGGTTTATTTAAATACACTACAGAATTACTTCAGTGTATATTGAATTTTAAACGGTTATTTTAAGACGAAGGGGGTGGTTTTATATAACACAGCTTGAAATTATATTTAACAGTGCAAATAAAAGATTTTATTGTTTTTTTTAATATATTTAGTTTATAAACGAGGTTAAAGGGTATAAATCAGTTGCATGTCACAACTACTCACTGTAAGTAATGCAAAGCGGTTTATATATGTATTTATTTATTTATTTACTAATAAGTAAAGTAGTTTCTTACTTTGTGTAGGGTAGTTTAAATTCTTATACCAGAACATTAAGATTATACTTGATTCTGTTTGTATGGTAATAGAAACCAAAAATGAATGATGAAAAATGAAAAAACAAAAAAGGATTCTGTAAAAGAATAGTTTAAGCCTAATGAATGTATGAATTCTTCTTGAAATGGTGATAATGAAATGGTATATTTTTTCCATAAATATCTCGTATCTAATTTCAAGCCCTTTTTACTATAAAATTTACAAATTTTTTATTTTTTTTATTATAAATTAAAATTTACAATAAATGGGAAAAAGGAAAGGAAAACATGGGGACAAACTAATTTAATCAAAAATAACACAATAGGAAAAGAAAATACATTAAGCGAACTTCAAGGCGAACTGGATGTTGGTTTTACTGCTCACATAGTCACTTGAAGGTGAAACAACTTCTACAGAGTACAGATCGATGACTTTTTTTTCAAATACTAAAATACTACAGTCAAAAATCATTTCATAAACAATGTTAATGTTTTAGAACAGATATTAATTGAAGAAAGCGTGATCAAAATTTATCAACAAATTCCAAATTAAAATGCTAACAAAATTCTTTGAAGAAAAAATTGATTTGTCTGCACATTTCAATTAATTCCCTTAAGTGAACATAAAAAAAAATACTTTCAGACATTAATTGAATAATTCTAACTAAAGCTGAGTTTCTACATAAATGGATTTATTTACTTCAGAAGCATTGAGCTCACTGAATAGATAGATGAACTGTTTTCTAGATGTCTAATTAAAATAAGGTGTGCAGACAAGTTAAAATAATATTTTTTGTACTACTAATCTGCTCACCTAAAGGCAAAGCTGCTTGTACACACGTACTACTATTATAAAAGTTTGTTTCCAAAATGTTTGTTATTAAAATAAATATTTGTGTCAGTGATCTCTCCAGCTCGGATTATATATTTCTGTATAAGTACATACAAATCAAGGGGGTCAAAATAATTATATCCAGCATTAATTATAATACTTTGACAGTGAAGAAAGTTCTAGGAGTTTGACGCAAAAATATTCTTCCCTACTTTGTTTATAGAAGTATTATTTTGTGTACAACGAGTACAAAAATTGATACAAAATTATCATAAAACCTTTTATTAAATATTATTTTATGGAAATAAAAAATGAATTCGATAGAATTCATTTAACTATTCGTGTTCAAAATCATCTTATTCGAGACTTGTTCCAAATATGTGCGTTGTATAAGCCGGTACTAAAGATAAAAAAATATGTATATTTTATAGACATATAGGCATAGGTTGTCAAAGGAAAATAAATGACATTTGTGTTAAAATATTCATAGTAAATATTCATTCATCAAAAATTAATATATTCATAGTGGGAACACATGAGGGACATTTGATAAACCTTTCTGTTAGTTGTATTTACGAGGTATCTCATGATTAGCAAGCTAACCAGATCTTGTTTTACATTATGTCTTAGTGATCATTATGTCAAAAGATAACATGATCAAGATTAAGAGAAGAAAACTGACTATATCGTGAACTCGTTACCATTAAAAAATCGGAAACTTCTTGATGAGGATATAACTTGTCGATAGCAAAATTTGTCAGAACCTGATGGACGACATATCTCGTCTAAGCCACTTGAAGAGTCATAATACGCATGTTTATAACTGAGAATAAGGCTCAAATGTTTGAAACAAGCCTTGATCAGGAATATTTTTAAACATCAATATTTAAAAATAATTCTGCAGAGTCAATTTTTATTTCCATGAATAGGTGAAAGGGGTTAAGATATTTTTTTATCACTTTTTGTACTCGTTGTACAAAAAAAAAAAAGAATACCATTATAATCAAAACTTAGAAGAACATTTTAATCATTTGATGCCGAATGACCAGATTTCGTGATAACGAAAACACAAATTGATCAATGGTAATAGTAAATGTACTTCTTACCGTTATAATACCGCTGATACGAATTTCTCACGTTTTCCGGAATATTTTTGAAATCTGGCCAAACTAGAAAACCTTAGAAGGGCATTGACATAAGCTTTGCAGAGTACTCACTTCATCGATTTGCTCTTACGAATGTAGCTTTTCAAACGAATATCAAAACTTTTTTTAACAAAACAAACCAAATAAATGACAAAACAAACCAAATAAATGACAAAACATTTTTTGTTAATGAATGTAGTTTTAAAAACTTCGTGAATAAATCAACCATTTCCAAAATTAAGTCATTTTAAATGCCCATACATATAAAATTTTTGAGTTTTAATCATAATTTGAATACTGTATTTTAATATATTACGAGAAATTTCAAGGTTGTTTGGTTTATTTCGGGGTTTTATGGCGATAGGGTTATATTTAGCCATGCTACGTCTATCACAAGATATACAACTTGAAGTACTAGAAATGCACACTAAGAAGGTTTTGCTGACACAGAAGATAGAAATACATTCGGGGAGAAATATAACATCCACCACCTAGAACTCACAAGTTGATAGATCAGTGGAAATAACCATTGAGCGACGAAGTTCTACGATTCCAGAGATACTGACAGCTAAAGGTTGCTGTTATTATATGTTTACCTTTTCCGGTCGTTATATCGAACATAAAATAGCGTTACAATTATAGAATAATTTCCGGGATCTCAATTGATCGTTATATAACCAATTGAGTCTCAATAGGCAATATAATACGTTTGAATCATATAACATCGAGTCGTTAAATCAAGGATCGCTAAAAAGAAAGACTTCTGTACTAACCTTATGAAAAATTTGTTTTTCTTTCAAAAATTGAAACCAAACTTCTTTCTAAACCAGCCAAAGCGGAGCCTCCATTTTCCGATTGAACGGATTAAAGATAAATGGTTCGCAACTTTTTTCATGTTGGCCACTGCTCATTAACCATTGAAAATTGCTGACCTCCTTTCATGTTTTGCTTGAGTTACGATTGCTTATACGACCGTATCAAACAAACCATAACTCATCCTTTAATATGATATCTTTTAGGTTAGGAATATTCGCGCGTGCATTAAATTCCAACATTAAAAAGGCGCGAATGAACCAACCAAAAAGTCATGCAATTTCTTGCTTGAGAATAAATCAAGTGTTCTTGATTTATGAATTGAGCTAGAGGGCGCGCGATCTATGGTATGATTCCCATACCCATGTTTTAAAATTCATAGGAAATTTACATATCGTTGGTTTATAAGTGAAGCCCACGAAGTCCAAAAACAGTCACCGTCATCAGATTTTCTAATTTATCTATATTATTATACACACTAATTAATAGCTTTTGTAGTGGCGACTAAGTTTTGCGTACCTTAGCGGTTTATATTTTTCTTCGTTGTTAGAAACCTTACCCTTTAGTATTAAGTAATAATTTAGCTAAGAGATATCATATCGCACCTCTGTAAGAAAAGTGACGCAACTCAAAATTGCAGAATTTGAGAAACATCAACTTAAAGGATACTATAAAACTTATAATATTGAAATAGAATAAGCTTCTTTTAAATTTTAGGTACGTATTTATGGTGGTAAGTTCTATTATATTCTATAGAATAGTAATTTAACATGCTGGGGCACCTCATAAATATTTTCGATGACACAACATCTAAATTTTTAGTTTTTGACTTGTGCCACTTTTCTTGCCGGGGTACGATATATATAATAGAGGCCATGGGTGCATAATTGGTAAAGCCTGGAATAGGAACCTAATGGTTATGGGTTGGAAACTCGATAAACCAAATACCGAGATGTACGAGGTAGCTGGTTCACGTAGTGTCCTAACTTTAACGTGGTGTGGAAGTTTGGGTGTCAGCTCAGTTGTTGACCTCGTCATTTGACTATGATTCAGGGCCCTGGAGTTCCAGTTGTAAAAGTAACCGGGTATTTGAAAGTTCGAATCCAACCAAAGACCATCGTGTATAAAGGAAGCTGGAGAAGGTTAAATATGATGTGGCCTCAAATGTCCATGGGTAACGTGATGCGGACGTTTGGAGAATGGGGTGCCAGCTTAGGTATTCTCGTCATTTGACCGTGATTCAAAATTACTAGACGTTGTCTTCGGATCTTTCTCCTCGTGATGGATCCAGGACCGTTTCCAATAACCAGTGGCGTTGCTTCACTCCCTGCAATGAAATTGAACTACTACCTAACTGATTGGTTCTACTATTTATTTGATATTATCAATATTTATGCTACAGTCAGGTTTAGAATGATTATGCTTTCTTCCTGTTATCGATCAAACAAAAGTAAAGTAAAAGTAATAATAATGTAGACTGATTTATCCTTGTCACACGTTTTATAGAAACCAACACACTTTGAATCAAATTGTTGGAATGACTTATAAAAACTTCAATGGATTCCTTTCCGCTTCACTAGAGCTGTTAATCGATTGCTTAACGTAAAGCAATGATGTTTGGAAGAAAGCCAGAATAAAAAAAACATGATATTTTTTTATTTTAAGCCGTTTTCTTATAGTCCAGCGAATTAACAATGACATTATATTTAGAAACGAACATTATACATCCCATTGTTTTTGTTGGAAAATAATCGAACACATTAAGTTTCATTTTTGAGTCCTGTTAATAAATGTAATGTTTAGATTTTCGAATCACAGATTAGAAAAGTGTCCACAAAAATTTAATTCAAAGACTTAATTTGAGTAAAAATGTTTAACAAGGTAAACAAGTGTGGAGAGGCGACAATTTTTTTGAAGGGAGGAATATTTTATATCCATATCAAATTACAGATTTTTATTTTAACTATCATTTACATCGCTTTTCTACTTTATTTGAGCGTTAAGTAGAACAATTATACTATGTTGCGATAACGTATTTATAGTTTTCTTCAAATCCCTACTGAATTATTGAAATTATTTGAATAAAAATTATTAGAACGAAAGTATTATTTATAGCCCTATTTTTGTAATTAACTAGCTGAATAACCTGGGGTTGCTCGGGTTTCAAATATGTCCGCGACAGCGAAAATATGACTGCGACATTTCCCTGTGTTAACTCAAATACACAAAGTCTGTTGAACGTGTTTCCTACCTCGACAGCTAAAATATGACTGTGACATTTTCCTGTATTTAACCCATACACAAACCACTTAGAACGTGCTTCTTTATTCATGTCCATTTATTGCAGAAAAACAAACTTTAGATTTTAAAAATGGGGCTTCGAAGGGCACTTAAAGTATTACCTGTGTGCCGATTTGTATGATCGCAAGTGATACAGATGTCCTTACAGATGTCATTGGTCTGAAAACAAGGAAGTAATAGCCTATGTTTTCCGCAGTGTTCTAAAGTATAATTGTATAAAATTTGGTGTAGATTGGTCAAACGGTGTAGATTTGTAAAGATAATATATACACATACATATACACACACATCCTTTTTATGTATACAGAAGATAGATTGTCTTTATATCTTGTGAGTAAAAAGTTCTAAATTTAAGGCGTACGTATACACTAGAAGATTTTTTTTTTAATATTGACTTAAAAAATCCAGTTTTTTTACCACAGGTGATTGGTGTGTTCTTAAAATCATTTCTGTAAAAAAAATCAGATTGTGCAAATAATTAATTGTCTAATTAAGATATAATAGCTAATTAGCATGTTTTTTGTTACGTGATATCTCAAATTCTAATTTGTTCAGAAGGACGATTCCTGTTGGAAATTGTTCGTAACACTATTCTTCATGTTTTGAGCCTCCATAAAGTTTCTAGAAGAAATAGTTTTTTTTTTACAATTTTTTAACCAAAAAAGTGTAAAAAAATCACATTTTTTCAGAAATTTCAACATTTAAAAATCAATTAAAAATTCATTTCTTGACTAAATACTCTGATTGAGGCACAAAACATCCACTGTATTATATAGATCATAGTGATATAAAAATAATTATAATAGGTGATTTCATTGTGGAGTTATCACGAAAGGAACCAAGCATCCTATTGCAAAAACACAGTTCTTCAGAAATTGAGTTTAAAGTTTTGGAAACATGTTTTCAAAATGATATTGTAATAAACTTGATAAAAAATATTACCTATCTATAGCTAAAACCCTCCAGAAATGTAAGTTGGTCCTTCTTTTTCAATTTTTTTGTCCTCTTTTCTTTTTTTAGCCCCTCGCAAATACTTCCTTCGCTGTTTCTGCAATGGTGTAGACTGTCGTATACTTTCGCTAATTCTTAATTTATCCTTTTTTGTACGCCATTAACCATGAAATGTCCAGGACTGATGCCCATCCGCCTCATAATTTCTAATTCGGGCTTAAATCCGCAATTAAAATGCATAACGGCATCAAAAACGGAAAGTTTTAATGAATTTGCACCTGAAAATTTTGTTTTTGATGACCGCTTCCAGATTAGTGAATGTAAACATTCATTGCTGTTTTGTGTTTGCCCGTGAAGACACTTTTCCAGCATTTCAGGACTTGTAAGTCGTGAGTAGATAGGCTTAATATGTTTTAATAAGTTGAGCGGCAATCCTCCTTTGTGTTTGTATTCTTTTTCTTTACCCCTCGCTGCAGCACGCTGGTAGGAGCACCAACTGTCAATACCCTTTGGGCACTTAGTGTGTAGAGGGTGATCATCTCTAGCACTCAGATGGTAAAAAGTGCTCCAAATTGCAGTTGACATTTTTTGCACAGATTCAGTGTTATTCCGCAGAGCAAGTCCAAAATAATTCTGCATCGTGTTTATCTTTGCGTCTGTCAGCTTGCCTTTTCCTCCTAGCCCTCTCACTGTCTTCTTCAATTTCCTTAAGGCAGTCCCTAGTCTTTTTTGGTAGTGCCCAATACACTCTTTTTTCTTAATCTCCTTTCCAGGATATGGTTCGAGATCACACACTGCAGAATAACTCTTGCTATCTCCATCGCCGTAAAAATCCAGATATTCCAGCCCTCTGGTTTGGAACGACCGCTGAAAAATCCGTCCCGCACCGATGGGCTCCATGCTGGTGGACGATCCACTATAGTTTATTGAACACTTGTGCTGAGCTTTCCATAGCTGAAACTGCACCGAAGACTTGTCTACTTTCTTCCACTTGCGGCATCCAATGCAGTCCTTCGACAAAACTTCAACGTCGAGAACTTCTCCTGAATCAATGGAAATGGCTGAAACTACTCCATTTAGCGAGGAGTACCCCCGCTTCTGCCAAGTTCCATCGACAGATACTCCGCATTCTGGGGATCCATTGATTTGGTGAAGACGATGAGCAGCCAGTCGCATCGTTTCACCTGCAAGTGACTGAACGACTTTAAGCAGTGCTTTTGTGTGCATGTTGTAGGCAACGGGGTTCGGTGGAGGAGGCATATTCATGACAGTCATGAAATGGCTAGCTTCCCTGTAGCCGCAACCTATCTGCTTCATTGCATACACCATGCGTCGGTTAACTTAAAAAAACTGACCATGTTTTTTTGAAGTTGTACATGCATCAGTGATAAAGTCACAGTTTTGGCATGCGAGATGTAATTCAACGCAACATCCCATTTTCTTTGAAATGTTGCTCTGTAGAAACAACTTTCGTTCAGTACAGTTTGGGCAACTTAACATGTGAAACAAGGCATTGATTGAGTTCAGTTCCACAAAAAAGCATTGGCCTTGAGAATCAGTTGCAGCTCCATTATCGACAATCTTACCCAGCTTTATCTTTGAAGCAGACGATTTATTTTGATCGATTTCTGGGTTTTTTTCAGCAGATGTTTCTTTGAAATGTTGGTTTGTGACAAACCTTCTCTTCTTAGAACGACTTTTTCGTGTTTTGGATCCCATTTTAATTCAAAAATGTCAAAAATGGCGCGTAAAAATCTAGTAAACAGCAGCAGGCAAGAATAGAAATAAACTAAATAAACAGGCTTAAAATATACAGTTACAGTTAAATATTGTTGCCAAACGATATAAATTAAATAATAAAATATTAAAAATCAATAATTATTTTATCAAACATAAAATTTAAAACAAAATTCTTGATAATAGTCATTGTTTACTTCAGGTTTAGAAATCGAAACTAGAATTTTCGGTGACAGTACCTAACGAAAAACCCTGTAACTAGAAAAATATTCAGAATACGTACAAGATCTTGGTATCGTTTGAAAGCTAAGAAGTTGGAGAATATTTTGAAATAATAATAAAAAAATCGACATTCTGGTCGAATTTCGCTATTTCTAGTGTATACATACACCTTAATACAAACTAGGGATGCGGCATCGATAGCAAAACATCGATGCTTTGAAACATCGATGCTTTGAAACATCGATGTTCAAAATTAAAACATCGATGTTGTTAATACATCGACCCAAAAACATCGATGTTTCTAAAATTCAGTGTATTTAAACAATTTCCCCCATTTGTTAAAACTGGTTTAGCAACTAGTGATGCGACATCGGCTCCAATACAACGATGTTTTTTTCTAAAACATCAATGTTTAGAAAATATCAACATCGATGTCGCATCCCTTCTTTTCAGACCCTTCACACTTGGCCACTTTGGTCTAAAAGTATGTTCGATTTTCTGAATTTAAAAATTATGCTACTTGGTTATTTTTTTAATTTTTATAACGGTATATTTTTCAGTCAAAAATAAAACATCGACAACGTAAAACATGGACAAGTATAAATATCGATGTTACAAAAACATCGACTCCAATACATCGATGTTAAATACATCGATGTTTTTTGAAAAACATCGATGTTTTGAAAACATCGACATCGATGTCGCATCCCTAATACAAACCTCATAATTGGTTTTACTCTCGAAGTTGTTGTCTCAATGAGGTATCTCGTAACTAGCAAAACTTATCAGATTTTGATGGACGAGATATTTTGTCATTAGAAAAACTGACCTGATCTCAATCTCCTCATGATCACTTAAAACAAACGGTGATATCTTGATGACGATATATCGTGTCATTAGAAAAAATTGGTCAGATCACTTTTAACCCTCCAAATGTTCTCGTCTATCTTTTGGTGGAGAATAAATCAACGTATCATTTTTGTGGTACAAAATCATCAACTGTAACATGGAGACTAAATTTTGAGAGAGACAACGTTAACTTACAATTAGCCTTGCAGGTGGTTGTGTAGACGAGGTGTCTCTCATCATTATCAAAACTACTCAGACCTCGATGGACGAGATATCTCGTAGAAAACATTCGGAGGGACACATAAAGAAGTCAAATTTACAAAATGTGTTTCTCTTTTTTACGGTTAAAAATAATAATTGGTTCATATACAGTCATGACATAATATAAATGGTTCAAAAACAGTCTAAGTAATGATGTTTTGATCTCAAATCTGTTTGATGGATCTCCTTGCCAGATGCTGCAGCCCCACTAGGTAATTCGACCTTATCTCAAATATTATATTCTTTAGTCAAAGCATCTGTTCTACTTCTAATATTTTGTTGTTCCAGTGCAACGTTAATTAAAACATACCGAATACCTCAAATATTTAGTTCATAAGGAATTAACTCGAATGAAGTTTTGTGCCTCTGTACAGACCTCGGCACATTTTGCAAACCTTGAAGATATTTTAAGTACATTATGCATGCCCCAAATAACAGATTCCGGTCGAGTTTCATGCGTTTTAATAAACTAATGATATTTTTGTCCATTTGATGGATCTCCTTGTCAAATGATTCCACCCACTTTTCGACCTATTCTGATGTCAAATGTTATATTCTTTTGGCAACATATTTTCAATCAATAATACACATTTGTTCCAAAAATTAAAGAGGAGTTATCCCTTGTGAAATTAAGCTTGTTTGAAGAAAGCCTGGGCCAGGTGGCATACTTTGACACGTTTTGTAGACTTCGTGAAGATATTTTAAGTATATCAACGGCTTACACTACTAAACGGGATGTGAAGATATCGACTTCGGCTACCTGGATGCTCTAGCATTATATACATCGATATTACCTTAAAATGTAGTTTATCACCATTTTGGAGACGTTTGGTGTCTTCTATATATATAATTCTCTTACGTGGCACGCAAAAAAGACGTTATTTGTTATCGCGTTTTGGCAACACTGTACGATTTTTTGTTTACCACAAAGTCCCGTGCATCAATTGAATTTATAGCGTTATCGGATAAAATTTTATTGAAAAAAAAAAGAAAGAATTTTAGTTAGGCTTTTGCAGTTAGATTTTAATATAAATCAAAGAAAGCGGAGGATATTTTCAGGGTCATTTAAAAAACGGTCCTTTTCAGGGCCAAGAATTATAGTTCAACAAGACGCTTGCACTACAACTTTCGGCAACAAACTGAATGAAAAAGTGTCGGTCGTTCGAATGCTGGGGAACTGTACACACAAACAACATGCTGGGTTTTCAATTTCCAAAGCAACGCTAACATTTCGAGTTAAAATTTACTCAAAGTTTTCATTTGAATTCTGATTTCAGAGTTACTGTATATATTTTCTGTAATACAGCAAATTTAGATTTGAAATTTTTTTTTTTGAAACATATTTTGTAAACAATCTCTTCTGCTAGGACACATGTCTTCATTCAGGCGAGCGAAGCGAGCATAGGTTCGCGCAGCGAACCAATGAGGACTGCGAAGCAATCCTCCAGGGGTTGGCGAGCGTCAGCGAGCAGGGGGCGGGCCCCCTAGTTTAATCTAATTGGTGTTGACCAGTCAACTTCCTTTTATACAATCTTTTGAATTTTTATTGGCAAAGTTCTGAAGTTTAATTCGGAAAGCCAGTTGACGTTCGTAATATGTGACGTAACACTTTTAATAGCTACACAAAAAATTATTCTCATATTAGGTAGAGGTAATCAGGTGGGTAATTAACTTCGCCCTGGAACAACACAACAGGCTACTGGTCCCGGATTACTGGATTAATCTCATTGAGAAAGATCCAAGGACCACACTTCGAAATTTTAAGCCATGGTCAGTTGACGAGAGCAGAAGGCCTGACCTGTCACCCTACTCTCCAAACTTCCACACCACACCAATGGGAGTACATATGTCTCCATGACAGTTTGTACCAGCCCACGCGTATATTACGGTCTTTGGTTGTATCAGGTTTCGAACTCGCAACCCTATGGTTTATAATAAGTTGCTTTGCTACTGGACAAATAGCCCGCTGTGTTGCTCCAGTGTGACGTTAATTAAAAATACCAAATACCTTACCTTGCATCTGGGCAACCACGGCTACCATACCAGGTAGAAGACTTCTATTCTATATATACCTCTATAGGAAACTCCGATAGAACCACCCATATTGTTGCGAATAAGGATTCGTGTTAAGATGGGTGTTGTGAAACAATTTTTCTCACGATTTCATGGCCAACACGCCAATTTCGGCGATTAAAATAAATTTAAAATACCAAATATCTTATCTTACAACTGGGCAACCACGGTCCCCATACCAGGTAGAAGACTTTTATTCCATGTATACCTTTATAGGAAACTCCGATGTAACTACCCATATTTATCCAAATAAGAATTCGTTTTAAGGTAGGTGTTGTGAAACAATTTTTCCATTATCTCATGGTCAACTCGCCAATTTTGGCCAGTAAGATTAATTAATAATACTAAATACCTTCCCTTGCAATTAGGCAACCACGATCCCCATACCAGGTAGAAGACTTCTATTCTATGTATACCTCTATAAGAAACTCCGATAGAACCACCCATATTGATGCGAATAAGGATTCGTGTTAAGATGGGTGTTGTGAAACCATTTTTCTCACGATTTCATGGTCAACGCGCCAATTTCGGCGATTAAAATAAATTTCAAATACCAAATATCTTACCTTGCAACTGTGAAACCACGGTCCCCATACGAGGTAGAAGACTTTTATTCCATGTATACCTTTATAGGAAACTCCGATGTAACTACCCATATTTATCCAAATAAGAATTCGTTTTAAGGTGGGTGTTGTGAAACAATTTTTCCATTATCTCATGGTCAACTCGCCAATTTTGGCCAGTAAGATTAATTAATAATACTAAATACCTTCCCTTGCAATTAGGCAACCACGATCCCCATACCAGGTAGAAGACTTCTATTCTATGTATACCTCTATAAGAAACTCCGATAGAACCACCCATATTGATGCGAATAAGGATTCGTGTTAAGATGGGTGTTGTGAAACCATTTTTCTCACGATTTCATGGTCAACGCGCCAATTTCGGCGATTAAAATAAATTTCAAATACCAAATATCTTACCTTGCAACTGTGAAACCACGGTCCCCATACGAGGTAGAAGACTTTTATTCCATGTATACCTTTATAGGAAACTCCGATGTAACTACCCATATTTATCCAAATAAGAATTCGTTTTAAGGTGGGTGTTGTGAAACAATTTTTCCATTATCTCATGGTCAACTCGCCAATTTTGGCCAGTAAGATTAATTAATAATACTAAATACCTTCCCTTGCAATTAGGCAACCACGATCCCCATACCAGGTAGAAGACTTCTATTCTATGTATACCTCTATAAGAAACTCCGATAGAACCACCCATATTGATGCGAATAAGGATTCGTGTTAAGATGGGTGTTGTGAAACCATTTTTCTCACGATTTCATGGTCAACGCGCCAATTTCGGCGATTAAAATAAATTTCAAATACCAAATATCTTACCTTGCAACTGTGAAACCACGGTCCCCATACGAGGTAGAAGACTTTTATTCCATGTATACCTTTATAGGAAACTCCGATGTAACTACCCATATTTATCCAAATAAGAATTCGTTTTAAGGTGGGTGTTGTGAAACAATTTTTCCATTATCTCATGGTCAACTCGCCAATTTTGGCCAGTAAGATTAATTAATAATACTAAATACCTTCCCTTGCAATTAGGCAACCACGATCCCCATACCAGGTAGAAGACTTCTATTCTATGTATACCTCTATAAGAAACTCCGATAGAACCACCCATATTGATGCGAATAAGGATTCGTGTTAAGATGGGTGTTGTGAAACCATTTTTCTCACGATTTCATGGTCAACGCGCCAATTTCGGCGATTAAAATAAATTTCAAATACCAAATATCTTACCTTGCAACTGGGCAACCACGGTCCCCATACGAGGTAGAAGACTTTTATTCCATGTATACCTTTATAGGAAACTCCGATGTAACTACCCATATTTATCCAAATAAGAATTCGTTTTAAGGTGGGTGTTGTGAAACAATTTTTCCATTATCTCATGGTCAACTCGCCAATTTTGGCCAGTAAGATTAAT
This sequence comes from Metellina segmentata, assembly GCA_947359465.1. Taxonomy (NCBI): domain Eukaryota; kingdom Metazoa; phylum Arthropoda; class Arachnida; order Araneae; family Tetragnathidae; genus Metellina; species Metellina segmentata. The sequence continues at coordinate 68,005,353 of OX375882.1, forward strand.
TAATAATACTAAATACCTTCCCTTGCAATTAGGCAACCACGATCCCCATACCAGGTAGAAGACTTCTATTCTATGTATACCTCTATAAGAAACTCCGATAGAACCACCCATATTGATGCGAATAAGGATTCGTGTTAAGATGGGTGTTGTGAAACCATTTTTCTCACGATTTCATGGACAACGCGCCAATTTCGGCGTATAAAATAAATTTCAAATACCAAATATCTTACCTTGCAACTGTGAAACCACGGTCCCCATACGAGGTAGAAGACTTTTATTCCATGTATACCTTTATAGGAAACTCCGATGTAACTACCCATATTTATCCAAATAAGAATTCGTTTTAAGGTGGGTGTTGTGAAACAATTTTTCCATTATCTCATGGTCAACTCGCCAATTTTGGCCAGTAAGATTAATTAATAATACTAAATACCTTCCCTTGCAATTAGGCAACCACGATCCCCATACCAGGTAGAAGACTTCTATTCTATGTATACCTCTATAAGAAACTCCGATAGAACCACCCATATTGATGCGAATAAGGATTCGTGTTAAGATGGGTGTTGTGAAACCATTTTTCTCACGATTTCATGGTCAACGCGCCAATTTCGGCGATTAAAATAAATTTCAAATACCAAATATCTTACCTTGCAACTGTGAAACCACGGTCCCCATACGAGGTAGAAGACTTTTATTCCATGTATACCTTTATAGGAAACTCCGATGTAACTACCCATATTTATCCAAATAAGAATTCGTTTTAAGGTGGGTGTTGTGAAACAATTTTTCCATTATCTCATGGTCAACTCGCCAATTTTGGCCAGTAAGATTAATTAATAATACTAAATACCTTCCCTTGCAATTAGGCAACCACGATCCCCATACCAGGTAGAAGACTTCTATTCTATGTATACATCTATATGAAACTCCAATTGAACCACCTATATTAATGCGAATAAGAATTCATGTTAAGAAGGGTGTTGTGAAACAATTTTTCCACGATTTCATGGTCAACTCGCCAATTTTGGCGATTGGCGATATTCTCAACTCTTGTACAAGCAGATTAGAGCAAGACATAGTTCCCACGTTTTAAAAAAATTAAATTTGTTCGTGTTTTGTAAGAAGTTTTTGAATGTGTTTACTTTATTAACACATTCCATAACCGTGCTTAACAACTTCCTTGAGATGATAAGCCTTAGAAGTTAAAAATAGAAAAGAAGCACGTTCTATGCAAACTCTTAAGGAAACTAGAGATAAGGCAAACGCAAGCACATATTTAACGGGTGAAAACTTCCTTCCTGTGAAACCGATTTCTGGAACCAAATTTACAACTTTTCTGTGATTTTCGTTTTTTAACCGAGATCATTTTCTTTTTTTATGCGCCTAATCCCCTTGCTCCTCAGATTTAGTGCTTAGTTTATAAAAAGGAATATAAAACAGATGCGATAAAAAAAGAGACAAAATTACCGCGTTTCCGCTTTAATCAAATATCCCATAACTAATTAGGGTTTGGGAATTATTTCGAACGTTTCGGAATGAGATTGCTGAATTCGAAACTCGCCGTTTTTTAATCTTCTTTTTGTTCAGGAAGAGAAAGTTTCCTATTTCCAATAAAAAAAATTCTCCAATTGCAATGATAAGAAACTTCTCTGATCCAAAAGTGGGTCATATCAATTCCTCGAAACATTTGGTTTCAATATAAAATTTCTTGATAACCACATATTTTGCGGACTCAAAATATCTACACTCAAGTATTTATTTTCCAGTGTTATATTTTTATTGCAAAGATTCAGCTCACATACAAGTAGATGTATATGTTAAGTAATAAATATATACACATACGCTCAGTTAAAATTGGTTGTGTTGCTCTAGTACGACGTTAACTAAAATTACCATTACCAATTAAAATTGGTATATGCATTACAAATAGATACCCAATAAACTACTTGATCTTAGTCTACAATTTGAAAAACTTCAAAATATGGCTAATAAAGATTAAAACAAAGGAGGAATGGTCAATAGCTATTTCGGTGGAACAAAACATCCACCATAATCAGGTAAGGTAATTTCAATTAATGTCGTTCTTGAGCAACACAACGGGCTATTGACGATTGTACGGGATCAATTCCCTGACGGAAAGATCCGTAGACAACACCACTGAATTTTGAAACACGGTCAGATGATGAACCATAATCAGGATGTCAAAGTGTTGCTACACCGAAATAACGATTGAAAATTTTGATTTTTTTTGTCACCAAAATTAATTAAGGTTTTATCTGTGTATGTATTTGTTCTTATGAATTGTCTTGAGTTGCATATTCTTTTTTTTTATTACAGCAATAAATATAAACAAATTAGTCTTAAAATTGGATGTAGTTTTATTTGAAATTGGCGTATGGGTGTATGTAAACAATTTTCATCCTGAACATAAATTATCATCATTATATCAAAAATAGTAATGGACTGTTGACAAATTAAAAGAGTATTCAATGCTTCACAAACATGATGTAATAGTTTTGTTGCAGTTGCAAAAATACAGAGATTAAGAATAGTTTTAGAGTTCAATCGGATTAATTTTTAATTGGTTTTATTTCATATCTTAGTTTTAATTAATCGTTTTACGATCAGCTACATTTCAGAATTTTTTTCCAATCTTCAAATAAGACCATTACAACATACACATTTGTCTGTTTTAAGTATTATTTTGTTTCGTTCAAGTTTATATGAAAAGAAGATTTGTGTAGCTTGTGAGGATATGAAAATATATTCTATTTCTTTTTAATTTCGAAAATAGTATTTGTTTAAATCCGTGAATATGAATATATGACCTTTTAAATAAGTGTGCTCAAATCATCCCTATGGAAAAAGTTTTAGAAATCTCCGTTACCTCACATTCCTGTAAATTACTAAAACTTTTATCTATTTTATTGTCTGTTGTCACTATTTTATTTTCACCTTCTACGTTATGATTATTTTTAAGAAAACAAGATCATTTAAAATATTTTAATAATTTTTTCTTTTTTTATAAAAATAATGGGGTATTTTAATATGCGTTTAATGATTCAACATCCTACATACTTATAATTTATTAGTTGATAATTATCTCAAAAAGCAACCCATTTTGCGAACCTATTTTAATATAATTGAAGATGAAATATTAGATACGAATAAAGATCTATACAACAGTGCATATTAAAATATTCTGACCAAAATACCCCTAGAATAGATTAAAGTAAATTTATTATCATTTTATTGTTATCTGAGTGATTCAAAGAATTATATTTTTACATTTTAATAGCTACTGTAGTTTTACACAATAAAAATTAAATTTCCAATGCAAAACTGATTCGAAAGTTGTTTAATGTTTTCTGTTTCCAGTGTACAAACTAAGTAATTATAAGTACAGTATTGTTTCATACTTTGATAGACTCATAGTTTAATTCTCCTGGTGGATGGCTTGACCGAGGTATCTCATCAATAGACAAACTTACCAGATATTGATGAACAAGATATCTCGTCCATCACGCTTTTGACATCTTTCTTTAAAAAATGAAAATTGAACAGATCTGACCATCACACCAATACGACAATATCTTGATGACGATATATCTCGTCGAAACCACTTTTAGGGTTAATGATATCAATTGAAAATTTCATACACACATGTGTTTTCATGATGTTTAAACAGTAGGTCCCTGCCCAGGTGCAGATTTATATTCAGTGTTCTGCAACACAACTCCAAGCAATTGCAATTGTTCTGTAGGCATTTTGTCCGAAGTTTGAAAACTACAATCAAATTAAAAATAGACGTGAAACACAATTATCGTTTAAATATGTATTACATAGTTATAATAAAACATCAATATTAATTTACTTATTTTATTTAAAACCAGGGCATACTTTCAAAATTTGCAATTCTGTCGATAACTTTTAAAGTTAAATATTTTGCCATTGACATAGATGTGTTATATTTTAATTTGTTTGTGGTAATTTGGGCGGTGTAGGGAGCTTGTTCCATAGCTAGAAAAGAAAAAAAAGGCGTGACAAGGAGCGCGCTTTGCCCTGCAGAACATCGTAACTTATGACTGAAAACAAATAGGCCAACAGTTTGATAAAATTAATGAAAAATTGTTCTGCAAAGACTTTGTTTGTTCTGCGATTTACGTTGCAATTTTAAGCACTTTCAACTCAAGAGTGTACCAGTATAGTTTGTATTTGTACATCAAGAAGTGACAACACAGGAACAAACTAAGCCATACACACACGAATAAACATGGGGCGCGGTAGCCTGGTCGGAAAAGTAACTGATTAACAACCTGAGGGTTGCGAGTTCGAATCCAACCAAAGAACGTCGTGTATTAAGGGGCTGGTATGTTGTGTCCTCCAATGTCCTCACGTTGTATTGGTTTGAAAATTTGAAGAGTGGGGTGCTAGATGGGACCTCGTCATCCAACCGTGGTTAATACATATATGAACTCGGATTTACGTCTTCGGATATGATCCCGGACTGTCACAAATAACCCGCTGTGTTGCACTAGCTTGACGTTAATTAAGTACCTACCACGAATAAAAACATTAGACAAAAAGGCATATAATCTTTATTCATAAAAGCATTTGTGAGGTGAGGCCGTGTATTTACAGTCATGCAATTCTCTAAAGGTCTTAGTTTGTAATTTTTGCTACAACACGCGACAAAAATCAACAATACAAGGAAAAAGGTATGTTTGCGTGCTTTTGGTTGCTCTGGGACCGGGAGCAGAAAGTGCTTAAAACTACGACGTACGTCGCAGAACAAACAAAGACTTAGTAGAACAATTTTTCCTTAATTTTATTAAAATTTTGTCCGTTTTTTTTTTAATCATAAGTTTTGATGTTCTGTAGTGCAAAGCATGCTGCTTGCCACACCTTTTTTTTCTTTTCTAGATACAGAACAACCTCACTACACCGCCCAAATTACCATATACACTTTACAAATAACACATCTTCTATGTCAATGACTAAATATTTAACTTCAAAAGTTATCGACGGCATTGCAAACTGTGAAAGTATGCCAGGGTTTTAAATAAAGTGAGTTAATTAATTTTGATGTTTTATTATAAATATGTAACGCATATTTCATCGATAATTGTGTTTTACGTCTGTTTCTAATTTGATTGTAGTTTTTAAAATTCGGACAAAACGCCTGCAGAACAAGGGCAATTGCTTGGAGTTGTGTTGCAGAACACTAAATATAACTCTGCACCTGGGGCTCTGTGAAATAAAGAAAGAGTTATTTGATATAAATCATACACATTGCGAATATAGTTAAAGTACAGAAACTTACTCCTCATTAGTTGTATCTTCATCGTTCGTAATGATTACTAATTAGAACTCTTCAGCCCTTTCAGAGGCAAAGGGATTACATAATTTCTACATCTCTGTAAAAGTTACTGCTAGATACATAAATATTTACGTATATGTACACTTATGTATATGAATCTGTATCTTGGTATGTATAGGGAAAGTGCTAATGATTCGATTAGTTGGAGTTACTTCCACAAATCTCTTAGTTGTAGAAAGTATGTGATATCACTAGGTAAAAAGAATTACAAATCTTGAGAATTACACAATATTGATTACAAATATCTTGAGAAAAAAAAATTTTACCCACTGTAATATTGGAATTAATGTTATTAAGTCAGTCGTCTACTCGTGTTTGAAAAAATACGAATTAGGAGACTTAAGTATTAAAAATTCTTGCTTTAGTGACAAAGAGAAAGAGGGAAATTTTAAGGTTACTTGATTTTTCTTTACTTTAAAAGAACTTTTAAGCAACTTATATTATTTAAGTAACCTATTGTATCTGTTAGTTCGCTGAAAACAACGATTTTCTATTAGAAAACAAACGCTGATAAATAGATCTACCATTTTTTGAAAAAATGGTGATTGGTTACCTTTGCTTTGTTTGTTCTGAAGACACTAAATTTCAGAACGCGCTTTTTGTTAGTAATCAAGTGCCACTTAATGGAATTTTTACGAAAAATGTATTCGCTTTTTTTTAAAGAATTAATGAGGAATATTTAATCAAATTTTCATCGTTTCTTAAAGATGGAGAAATTAAAAAACGTCGCATACCAGGTAAGAATGTGTCATAAGTAAAAACATATAGTGATAGGACAAGTATGAGTGCTTGACTATTCGAAGAAGATGAGTTATTTTACGATTTGAGTTAAAGTAATTTTGAAGAAACGAAGCAATTTTATAGAAAGAGCATTACTTTTCTTAATTTTTGTCTTACAATGATGAGATGCTTTGAAATATATTTTTTGATGGATATACATGTATATGATTTTAACAAAGTAAGTTATAGAAATTTGTAAAGCTGTGTCGAAAGTGGGTTAAAAATTTTATGTTCCTAGCACTTAAATAATGTTGGCATTTTTCTTTGAGAGTGAATATTGTAGTTACCTTTTCATTCTACAGTTAATTAAAATCTACCCTAGTATAGTCTAGCAATTCTGCTAGTTTATATAAATAAAAATGGAACGCTTTTTGCTTATAAAATATTTTATCTCCATTTCATGTCCGCAAAATCCGTAATTTCCGTGTTTATGTATATCTTTATCTGCGTGCCCTTACTACTGTGTGTATGCCTTTATGTGATTGCCCATACTATTGTATATATGTTTATGTGAGTGCCCATACTACTGAATGTGTCTTTATGTATGTGCACTATGTGTATACAGTTAGGTATATTTTCATACCACTTTGCAACTGTGGGTACTTACAGTTATTTAATGACTTCATTGCATTAGTCTGTTTTGCGGTTTTATGTCCGTTTTTGTGTGTGTGCAAATATAACATCAAATTAGTTCAATATATTTTCATAAAATCTTGCTAATTTAATTTAACATACTTAAATTTCGTGATTACGCAGTTTAAATTTCCTTTACTTACATATTTAAGCAAGTTTCAGACTAAAAAGGCTAACTAGCTATAATCGAATCAACATTAATTTAGCAGTTTTGACTCTAGGCAAGAATTACTTTTAATTAGTGCAGCTGAGAGAGATCAATTTGCGAAAAGATTACAAAGAAAAGACACCATAGTCGCTGAGAAATCGGAAATATTGCTTTTAGAACGCAAAAAGCATCAAATAAACGAAAATCCAAGTTATTACCTTTTCCGAACTTGACAAATGTGATTTGTTTGTGGACTGTGCACAACTCATAATTCGAAGCTGATTTTCGTTTTTGGCAAAAAAATAAATTTTACATGGCAGCCCCACACTAAACAAAATGTTAAAATTGGTTTGAATTATTATTTGCACATTAGTTACTATTACATGTTCGTATAATTTCGTTTGATAAGAATGGCAACAGTATGAGAGAAATCACACAGCTTCTGCTCCTGGCAAGGAGCCAGAATGTTATCCGCGTACATTCCAACAATAGATATTTGATAAGGCAGTTGTGTAAATATTTCTATGTAGCATTTATGGATTCAGATTAAATAAAGTGTATTTTTGTAGAGAAAACGATTGAATAATTTGATTCGGGGATACTCTCGAAATACGAGCTCCCTACGTGGTTATTAATATTCAATCTGTGTAAACCACAATCGATCTTTAGGCTACACCAATCGAATCAAAGCTACGAGTTGAACTAGCTACAAGCATTTTCCAACTTCTCTAATGCCCATTCGAAGTGAAATAGATTCCACAACCTTTGAATTCTTTACAACGAAGGGTTCGTGTTACATTATACAAACGGATAAAAATTTCCACACTCCAACAATCAATTCACAGGCATCGAGAAAAAGACACACAACTCGCGAACATCAAACCCTATCTCTAAGTAAATTGGATTGGGTTCTCCAGCATCAACCACCCAAAGTGCATCTTCCATCCAGACCCGAAAATCCCGAGCTTAAAATAGATTCACCCTCTGATGGAGCCGCTTTGTTCCCTTCAGGATGGGATTGTAGAAATGAAAACAAGTCCAGGAGATCAGATGGCACCTTTCGGAACAAATGCGGAAATGGGCTTTAGATTGAGTCCACTATGGCCACTATGGCTATGGTCCACGGGAGGATGTGGGAGAGACTTTCGTCACGTGGGGGCATCGATCTACGAGGATGTTCCTTTTTTTTTCTTTTGGTGTTTTTCTCCTTCGCTGGAGGAATCCAGGAGATTTGAGGGAAACTGGAGAGGGAAACGAGCTCTGGGATCATTGGGTGGGTAATTTAGTTCGGCAGTCACATGTTGATAATAGAAATGTAACGTGAGATCAGAGACAGGGAAGGAGAAGCGAACAAATGGTAAGAATAGTTTGTTCTAGAAGGAGAGCAATTGGAACTTGATTTTGGGGATTGTGAAATCTGACGATAAATCCAGGAAATCAATACAGCGAGAAAAGACGTGTCATGGATCTTTGTAGTGCCAAAGAGACTGGAGAGCAAAAATCAGTTCAAAAAGCAGTTCTCTGAGATATTAACCCTTTTGGTGGTTGTCTCGACAAGGGATCCATTCAGTCCGTAACGTAATTGACCAGTTCTTGATGGACGCGATATATCGTCATTAGAAGAAAACATTAGGGGATCTTTGCAGTGTCAAAGACTGAGGGAGTTTCAAGAAATTCAAACATTACTCAACACTGAGGTTTTAGCCATTCTGGTGGTAATCTCGAAGAGGGATCCCGTGAGTTACACAACCAACCAGATTTTGCAAAAAGCAGTTCTATGAGATATTAACCCTCTTTGTGGCTGTCTCGACAAGGAATCCATCCCGTCTGTAGTGGTATTGACCAGATCTTGATGGACGCGATGTATCGTCACTAGAAAAAAACACGATGGGATCTTTTCAGTGTCAAAGACTGCGGAGCAAGAAGCAGTTCAAACATAATTAAACTCTGAGGTATTGGCCATCCTGGTAGTTATCTCGAAGAGGGATCCCGTTAGTTTCACAACTAACCAGATCTTGAGGGACAGAAAACTCTTGATTAAAGTAACTCTTTTAACACGATCATTGGAAGAAACCAGATCAGTGATCTCGCCATCATTAAAAAATCACTATTATCTTGGTGACCAGACATCTAGTCATTAGCAAAATTGGCCAGACCTTGATGGACGATATATATATATATATATCTCGACGAAACCACTTGGAGAATTAATTCTCCGGGAGGTTTATCTTCGATTTAAAAAATGGTCCTAAAGTGTCTACCCTCGTATAGAAAAACCTGTTCCAAACTCCAGTTTTGGGCAAGGAGCAGTTTGTTTTTCTAACTTGGAACTTTATTCCCATTAGAACAATAGGGCAGCTTTGTCTCGACGATATATCACATTTTTAGCAAAATTAAAAGTATCTTAGGCGAGATATTTCTTTGAAGTCACTTGAAGGGTTAACAGTTAATGGTGTGCAAATTAAGAAAGCAATAGTATACCCAAGCATGGTCTTATGAGTTCACGACTACTAATAGACCCTCGCACCCTAGCATAGACCCTCACGACTACTAATACATTACTAATAGACCTATATTTACTAATATGTATATGGTAGGTAGGTAGTAGAATTTTCATAGCACTGAAGCAATAGAACGGGCTATTGACGAAGCTCCTGAATGGTCGACTTGAATAAAAGCATCTCGAAATTCTGAACAGTCAGTCCACCTTAGCCGGCATCTCACTTTCCAAACTTCCACACCACGCCAACGTGAGAAGATTTGAGGCCACGACTGATGTAGCGTGGACCAGATACCATGTACTTGTCGATCTTTGGTTGTATCGAGTTTCAAATTCGCAAACCTTCGGTTGCTAATCCGCGTCTCTACCAACTGGGTCAGCTAACTAATCCTTTTATGAACTTTTTACAATTGAAATAGAGAAGTATCCTGTGTTAACTATTCCAAAGTTTCAATTATAATTATAATTAAATTATGAAATTAACGAAATTTCTTTCACAGTAAGAGGTTTTTAAGGATATTTTTAATTTTTTTTATGATTTTCCATGACATCTGCATGTAAAAGGACGTCCTGACAACGCTTGTATTCTTTCAAAAAATACTATTTTTTTTGCATGAAATTTACCTTTAAAAAATAATCCTTGAAGATAGCAGTTGAGAAGGGTACTCTATTCATATTTCAATTGTAAGAAGAAAGTGTATAGATGTAAATGAGTATGAGACAAAGCGAAAGGGTCAATAAAACAGATTTAACGTAATTAATGTGAGTACATTCATTATTCATCTCCTTAGCAAACAGCTAAATGAAAACATGAATGCACTTGTAATTTTGAGCAGGCACAAAATGTTGGTTTTTCTGAACTTACGTCAGGAAGAATCAAGATATATTATGTCCCATTTGGGAACTGTCCATTTCAAAGATATGACTGGAACATACCCCATACGAGACTATGGGGGTCAATCAGAAATAACACCTATTCGAAAGTTTTATGCGATCTCTATTTTCATGTTAATTTACGAAGCATTTTAAAATCACATTCAAAATAACATCTTTCATTTAACTAAAGTAAGAAATGTGTTTGATTGATCAATTCTTAATGCTGGACCTTGCGCCATAAAACCCCAAAATCCAATCTAATCCAATCTTAATGCTGAAAAGAACTTTCATTTAAAAATATAATCTCGTCAAACACGATCAATGAACTGGGATATACTGTGTTTTATTTTATTTTTACACTATATGGACACGTAATATCGAAGCGATATATTGGGAAGCTCTACAAATTGACAGTAAAAGAACTGTCATTTAAAAATAAGCCTAATTAACATGAACAATGAGGTGTAGATATTGTGCGTTACCTCAATATTACACAATAAGTTACGTAATATAGAGGAATATACTAAGAATAAATATTGTAGCATTGGTTATATTGGTCATGGTATTCGTGTTGGTTTATTTATGTAAATTACGTAAAACAACTATTTGCAGTAAAAGGGATGGAGGCGACATTATTAACAATTAATTATGTTTATTTAGAATGGATATTATTTCATTATTCACTTAGTTTTAGTAATTGGTATATACGTAATCAAATTAAAAATTTGTAGAAATGGTCTGCATTTTTGTACTGATTTCAGACATCTTTGTAATATCGTTGTAATCTGATAAAATGAGTATACATTTGTGATGCATAGAGATTTATGTTAATACTTTTAAAATTTTTTTATACATTTCATAGGGCAAAATTATTTGCATAGTTCTAATAACTGGAATAATGTTATTGCCATGAGTTGAATTTTGCAGACGATAAATAACTGAAAGAAAACATAAAAGATTCCATGGCATCGTAGAACTTTCTAGAAGCTTCTTGAGGCCGATCCTAAAGCATCAAACGATGCTTATTATTTTATATAACTTTGATTATTATTTATTTTTATTCTTCCACTACTATTATGCATTGTCACGTTTGTGTTTCTCTAAATAAACCTTTAATCTTAATCTTTTTTAGTTAGTACTGTATTCTCCACTCATAATAATTAGTTGAAAAATTCTTATATCTATGAGAAGTTTTTACAATGCGAAAATAAACTAAGTACCCCGGAAGAAGAAATAATTCCAGTTAAGAATTGATTTAACTTAGCGCTGCTTTGGCAATGCTTGGTGTTACTTTTTGGGGTTCATTCTATAAGAGAGTTTTTTCAGTGTAAGCATAAATAACTTATTGGATGAAGAAATATACTTCCAGTTAGTAACTAATTATTAGATACTTGTTTATTGCCGTGTTGATGTTGATCCAGTCTATGAACTTCAAACTGAAATTGCATTCGAGTAACATACCAAGTTAGGTCACAAGTTACAAATTGGTAAATAGGTACACCCATAGCCCTCTTTTAGTTTATCTCTACAAAAAAAAATCCATCTAAATGCTTTAATTGCATTCGAATGTCATGAGAAGTTACGTCACAAATTACGAAACCGGAACTACGTGTACATCTTCCAAAATACTAGTGCCTCCTATAGTTGGCTTTACATAAAAACCCCGTTCATCTATTCATTCCTTTACACATAAACCCTTTGTTTAAAAATGTTAAGCTTCAAAAGAAGTAATCTTGGAAATTACTACAAATTAAACTGGTGCTAACTTTAGTTAGTTGCGTTTCATCAGTCTCTCGATGTAGAGCATATACACTGACGAGCCAAAACATTATGACCATCCCCACATTTTTCAATGAACTCGTCTGGATGACGTGGATGGCACGTGATTAAGTGAGAATGGTATTTAACTGCTGTTAGAGAAGGTAAGTAATCATTCTTTCGATTGCTTTTGCGAGTCGATGTTCGTGTCAGTGTACGCCGGTCGCCAGGCGAACAGTTGCTCCCCTCTTGTACAGCAGGTAATACACAGTCTGGTGGTGGCTGTATTATGCTTTGGGGAACGTTCTCATGGGCGACTCTGGGACCTGTACTTGTGGTAGAACACACCTTGAACGCTGCGAACTATCTGACCATCATTGCGGATCAGTTGCACCATTACATGGCGTCTGTCTTCCCAACTGGAAATGGAATCTTCCAGCAGGACAACGCCCCATGACACAAGGCTCGGATTGTGTTGGAGTGGTTCGAGGAGCATACTGATGAATTCCACGTAATGTCCCGGCCACCTAACTCACCCGATCTTAATGCGATAAAGCACATTTGGGGTGTCATGGAGCGGCAACTCAGAGCTCAAACACCACCATGTCCGAAAATCTCATCTTTTCGTGACCGCTTCTTAGACATTTGGTACAACCTGTCTTCAGACATGTACCAAGAACTTGTGGCATCTATGTTCAGGCGAGTTGCAGTTGTTTTGCAGGCCAGTGTAATTTCGTATGCCTTAGATGACAGTCCATGGAACTCTTCTGTGTTTACTTTAATAGCAGAGTATTAAGCACCATGTGAAGATGGAGTAGCAATTAAGTGTGAAGTCGATGCAGTGATAGAAGCAACATCTGTTATCACAGGACTTCAGGCTGTTGCTGGAAGTGATAAAAATGTACGTACACGCTAGAAGTTTTTTTAATTTTAATTTTAAAATCCAGTTTTTTTACAATAGGTCATTGGTTTACGCTTAAAACCATAACAGCGAAAAAAAATCATATTAAAATAATTATTAATTAGCTAATTAAGATACAATGAGCTAATTAGCATAGTTTTTGTACAGTGATATCACAAATTCTTATTTGTCTCGAAAGACAATTCTAGTTGGAAATTTTTTTTTCGCCAAGGATGCATAAAAAATCAAGATTTTTTTTCTGGAAATTTAGGATTTAAAAACCCATTAAAAATGTATTCCTAACTAATAACTCTGATGGAGAGTCAAAACATCCATTGTATTATGTAGATTTTATGATACAAAAATAATTATAATAGATTAATTTATTGTTGAGTTATCACTGTTTGAACAAAGAATCATATTGCAAAAATTTGTTTCTTCATAAATTGAGTTTAAAGTTTTGGAAAGATGTGTGTTCATGGTGACAGTACCTAACGAAAATCCTTGTAAAAAACTAGAAAACTGTATTGAATAGTTGCAAAATCTGGGCATCGTTTGAAAGCTAAGAAATTCAAAAATATTTTGAAGCAATAAAAAATTATTTAGACTATCTGGTCGATTTTCAGGATTTCTAGTGTATACATACACCTTAACATCACATGGTAAGTTGTATCATTTATAGTCAGTTGTGTATCATTCATAGTCAGTTGTATCATTCATCGTGAGTTGTATCATTCATTGAAGTGCGTGTCGGTTGATGCGAGCACCATCTGGTATTTCTTAGAAGAGCCATCATACTTTTTTAAAGTCTGATAAGCATAATAATATCCGCGCAAATCATCAATTTAGTAAGCAACTTTGTCTACCAAAAAGTTACATTAATGTAATACAAGTAATTCTTGTAATTGTACTACGTTTATCAAAAAGTATTTTTATTTATTTACCTTCAAATACCAATTAATTTTTTCTTTTTCTAATTTCAAGAAATTATCTTTTAAATAACAAACAAATTCGGAAGGAGTTTATGAATTATTATTTATATAGAAGAAATTATCTTTATTTCATTTCAAAACGTCTGCCAAAACTACATCCCAAACAGAGAGCACTCAACCAAAATAACTACATAACTAAGATTTTCGTCTTGATGCAAAGATGTGATAATGCTTCTGCTCTTCAGATGCAGTAATTGAATAAATCAGCAATTGAATTAACTCATAAGCACATCGTCCTTACAATAATAATATTAGATGAAAAAAATTAAGTCATACATAGTATAATCCTATTTAGAGATGGGAAATCAAATAACACTTACCTCTACACTACAGAATTGCATCATTTCCGCTTCAAACACTTTTTATTATTTTTTTATGAATGTTTTTTTAGGTTCGAAAAAGTAAGATAAGTACTAAAGTCGGAATATCTGTTATAAAGACAGCAAACCAGCAAAATTTGAAAAAAACATTCATGTATTGTACAATTAGTATTTCTGATTTGTCTTTAAGGATTAATGAAATATATATCTATATAAATAAGAATGGAGTGTTTGTTTGTACATTCAATATTTTCGACCCATTTCAAGTATTCTATCCGTTTTGGACCCTTCTGATGCCGAATCCGCCTTTTTCTCGTTTGGTGTCTGTCTGTCTGTCTGTCTGTCTGTCTGTCTGTATGTTGTGCCCTATACACGTCCACGCGGTTTGAGATATTTTCATTAAAATTTGCATACAGTGAGTACTTATCTTCATTTAGTGAGTGGCATTGGTTGCGAAAGTCTGTCTGTCCGTCTTTCTGTTCTATGCTCGATTTTGTGTTTATGTGTTTGTGTAGACATCACATGAATTGTATTCCAGATATTTGATTGCATTGTATTTTATTTTATACATTATCTATTAGTTTAGTGAATGCAATATTAAACATTTCTTTATTGTTATATTTAGTTGAGTTTCATGCTAAAACACCTGAGTAAGTATACTTAAATCATCCACAATTTGATAGTTTTCGAAAAATTGGAATGTAGTTTGAGTATTACGATTACTTTTATTTGCTTTACCAGTAATGCTGAAAACCAATTATTTAAATATAAAAAAAAATTTATGGTGAAATTTTAGCTTTGATACTTCATTTATTTCGAGTCTTATTTTTATTCTTTGCGCAATGAAAACGATTTCCGAATATTTGGGACAGACGATATTTTTCAACGAAACGAGAATGAACAAGATCGCGCGAGCAAAGATATTTTTTCTGATTCTTTCGCTCTGAATTAATTTCACATTTCTAAATTTTGTACACTTTTAGTTGTAAGTTGTGGCAACTGTGCGAGATCAAGAGATAAAATTGAATCACAAATTAATATCTTTAGAACAATTTTTTGCGACGTCTTTTATTTTGTTTTATTTCGCTGTTTCCTGTTTTAAATATTTATTATTTTAATACATGTGTTTTCCTTCACATCACACGCAACAGCACCACAAAGTATTAGACTTAAAAATGTTAGGTAAGTCAGTATAAATTTTCAGTAAATTTTAAGTGTAGTTATGCCATTATTGAAAGAATAATGCCGTTATTTGAAGAATAAGTAAAAAAATATTGTTTTGTTGACTATGAGTGCGAGAGCACTCGCCGTATATCGTAATTTTAATTAATTGAGTTGAACATGAAAAGAACTTAAGAAAGGGAATTCCAAATCTCCCTCAAAATCGTATTTTATAGTAGTAACCTTAGTATCACCTTTCGTCATTTTGTAGCTTTGTCATACAGCAATTGTGCGATGTATGTGAAATGTATAACATGAATGGATATGCATGTGTAGGATTTGTGTCCAAAGTAAGTTGTAGAATGTAGAAAATATAAAGATGGCGAAAGGTGTTGAAATAAATCTTTATTCTACAAAAAACGTAAGTCATTATATATTTTGATTATCTCTTCAATCTAGAGTAAACCAATTCAAACCGAGTAAGGTCGGGTATTTTGCTAGTAAGTATTAAATTTATTAAATACATAATTAACCGTGAATTTAAAATAAGTATCAAGTTTATAACCCTTTTCAATTTGTAGCTACCTAAATTGTGTGTATGAAATTCTACTTTTAAATGGTTAAACATAAATATTAACAAATTATGAAACAGAATTTTACATTAAAACTCAAGCTTTATATTGTATTTATTAATGTAATAAAAATTTCCCGTATTTAAATAAGCAGAATCACATTTTCACTAAATTATTAAATATATACAGTATTGAGAAAATATGCTGTATGTTAAGTTTTATCTTCAGTGAATTATGAGTACCTTTTAATCTGATTGTTCGGTTTGATACAGGATGCTTTTGTATTGTAATTTTCTTAACTTGTAAACTCTCATTTTTATATGAAAGGTCTTATGCTACATTACTAAGGTAATAAATAAAAAGTAAATATTTGCCGTTGCAAAAATCGTTATTTTGTGATATTTACTTTGTACCACAGTAAACACATTTTTCTTAGGTTTTTATATAGTTTCTTACTATTAGCAGCTGGATGATTTTATTTAATTAATTAAGTGGGTATTATTAATTCATGTGTTGCTAGATGCCCGTAATAAATTGTATATGTCTATAAATGAGACTTGGTGTTTTGGTCAAAATACGTAGCTCTTCCTAACAATTCGAGGAAAGTTACACCTTACAAGCGAAGAAACTTATGTTTACTTAAATTCATCTTTTATCATCCCCATGAATAAATTTTCGATTTATTGAATATGGAAGACAGAGAGAATTATTCAAATTAACTATGAAAAACCAATGTAGATGGATACATCTAAAACAGACTTTGTGTAGCAGAAAACGAGAATAAAGTCGGAATCAACTTAATAAGACTGTTTAAGAGCCAAATGGTACACAATTAGAGCTAAATATCAACATGAAATGACAACTAAATAAAAATAAACTGTTCTCCAAAGAAAAAACACTTAAATATAGTGATATATTATGAACACAGTTGAAGCTCGCATAACGAATTTTACGAAATTTAATCAAGTAAGGACTAAATCTCAGTTTCAAATTTTAGTTCCTTTGAAGAGATTTTTTTTGCGAACTTTACACAAGTCCTTTGAGGTTTGCAATGGCCGAATGTATGGTTGCACAAATTCAAAATAAATTACGTTCCATACAATCATCGGCAAAGAGCTTAAAATTCAATAATGTTAACAGGTTAGACATATATAGGTCACACATATTTAATCCACAGACATATTTGCTGCTTTCGGAACCAGATCTGACATATCCGATGTGTGATGCAATCATTTGCCAGACAAATTTTTAGTGAATGCCCTAATTTTAGTACCATTAGACACTTTGGTGTTACTGATTTATCCTCTCATGTAAATATGTTTTTATTTATATCAGGCATAAATTTCTATAAATTTATTTAAAATTTGATGTTTAAATGTGTTTTAAAGGTACAATTTGTTTCAGTGTTAAATTTTATTATTAAACGTAAGGAAAATCCTGACCTAATAAACTTAATAACTGATAGTGTTTAGTGCAGCTTTGCCAGATCTCCCCCTTGCGCCATAGAAAAATCAATCAATCAATGAAGCTCGCATAACTTAAAAAGGGATAAACTAGAACAATAATTAGGTTCTGAAACCTTCAGAACCACCTGCACACTTTCCAGATACATAACACTTGTACTCCTGGCTCCAATGCCAGATCGGATGAAGATCCACTGATAAAATTTTTTATCCGTTTTGAACAACACTTGTGCAGCGTAATTATTTTTAAAAATATAAGGAGGGATTTATGGATTTTGTTCTTACGACGTGTCTTATTAAAGAGCATGAAAATCAAACTTTACATATTTTCCAGTCATTTAAACCTCAAAATTAAATACAGTTATTAAAAAAAAATAATAACAATAAAAAAAAAAATATATATATATATATATATATATATATATATATATATATATATATATATATATATATATATATATATATATATATATATATTCTGTAGAGGTGCACTAAGAACGGTTTTTGGAAAATTCGACTCCTAATATGCCTAAAATTGACCTAAGGCCTAAGTCAAAAGCAATTCGAAATCGGAAGTTGCCTACTCTACATATTGAAGCTGTTCTTATCCAACTTAGATATTGGATTGAATTGGCAACTAAGTTCCCGCCGTTTTTTTTTATTTTTACTTTTAACATTCCACATGTATAAAAATGTTTTTGACATAATGTTTTAAATCACTCAAAAGAGGGTGTTTTGTTCTACCGGAATATGTGTTTTTTTTTCTTTTTTTTTTTGTTGAGTTATTTTATGGTAATTAGATCATTAAAATGGAATGTCAAGCTGAGAAAAATGAGCATTTTCGATACCTTTTTTTTATTTTTAATCAAGGTTCTAAGGCGACAAAAGCTGTTCGCGACATTTGTGCTGTGTATGGCGTCATGATTGGTATGCCAAGTTTAAAAATGGAAATTTTGATCTCAAAGACGCACCTCGTTCTGGTCGTCCAGTTGAGTTCGTTAAAGAGCGAATAAACCAACTTTTGCACGAAAATTCGCTCTAAACGACAAGGGAACTGGGAGAGAAAATGGAATGCTCTTACTCTGCTATAGAGAAGCATCTTCACTCGATGGGAAAGGTTCAGAAGTGTGGAGTATGGGTTCCGCATGCTTTAAGTGACAACAATAAAAATCAACGAGCCACAATCTCCGCTGGTTTGCTTGCTCGTCACCGCTCAACTCATGGACACAAACAACGATTTCTTTACCGAATCGTTACTGTACTGGTGACGAAAAATGGTGCCTATGCATTAATATGAAGTAGCACAAGGAATGGCTTAGCCCCGGTAAACAAGAGACAACGCGCGTAAAACAAGATCTTCATCCGCGTGAAACGATGCTGTGCGTATGGTGGGATGACTGGGAAGGGATTATATATTACGAATTGCTTTGAACGGAACCAAACGGTCAACGCGGAACTCTTTTGTTCAACAGATGGAACGGCGGGAACTTAGTTGCCATCCTGATACATGTGAATCATTCGTTGAATTCAGTGCTTTTCTTTTTGCAAAAGCGCTGTAACATTAACCTTCTGTTTATTAAAAAATTGTTATCAATTTGTCTACACTGATGACATTTATTTCTATCACAAGCTCCGTTATTCCACATGCCGCTTAATGGAATTTTCAGGAAAATGTGCGTTTGCTTTAAATTAAATTATTCACGAATGCAGTACATTTTTAGCCCCCTTGGACAAATTGAACGCGGGTTAATTTGTAGCCTATCATATCCACAGGGTTCTAAAATATAAGTGTACCAAATGTGTGGATTAGTTTAAACGGTGTAGATTTGTATCGAGAATAGAGAAACTCCTACTGTGCTTTATATATCGAACCGAAGTTCCGTTATTCCACATGCCACTGAATGGAATTTTCAAGAAAAATTGCGTCTGCTTCAAACTAAATTAGTCACGAATGCATTAACAATTTAATTTACCATCCTCTCATATTGATGATGAAATTCGAAAATATCGCATACTAGGTGCAAGAATGGCACAAGTAAAACATTTATAGGAAAACTAAGTGCAAGACAATCCGCCGAAAATTCGCCATTTTTACTGAAAATGAATGCACGGGAATATTCGTAGTCACTCGAAAACTCAAAATCAACTTCTGTAGTAAACACAAAAAAACTTTCAGCAGATGTGCGACGAATATGAAATGGCTTTTATGTACGGATACAACATATATGCATAGTTGAGTCCGAAGTAAATTGTAGAAGCGATGGGAGAAGTTAAAATGGATATTAAAATTTTTTCTCCGAACACTTAAATGATGCTTACATTATTTTATGAAAAAGAATTGAGGACTTTTCAATTAACTTATTTATTAATTCAACCCGAGTAAAGCCGGGTATTTCTGCTAGTCTATATAAATAAGAATGGAGTGTTTGTTTGTACATTCAATATTTTCGACCCATTTCAAGTTTTCTATCCGTTTTGGACCCTTCTGATGCCGAATCCGCCTTTTTCTCGTTTGGTGTCTGTCTGTCTGTCTGTCCGTCTGTCTGTCTGTCTGTCTGTCTGTATGTTGTGCCCTATACACGTCCACGCGGTTTAAGATATTTTCATGGAAATTTGCATACAGTGAGTACTTATCTTCATTTAGTGAGTGGCATTGGTTGCGAAAGTCTGTCTGTCTATCTTTCTGTTCTATGCTCGATTTTGTGTTTGTGTGTTTGTGTAGACATCACATGAATTCTATTCCAGATATTTGTTTACAATGTGTTTTATTTAATACATTATTTATTAGTTTAGTGAATGCAATATTAAACATCATTTTTTTATTGTTATATTTAGAAGAGTTTCATGCTAAAACACCTGAGTAAGTATACTTAAATCATCCACAATTTGATAGTTTTCGAAAAATTGGAATGTAGTTTGAGTATTACGATTACTTTTATTTGCTTTACCAGTAATGCTGAAAACCAATTATTTTTCAAAAACAAATTTTTATGGTGAAATTTTAGCTCTGATACTTTATTTATTTCGAGTCTTATTTTTATTCTTTGCGCAATGAAAACGATTTCTGAATATTTGGGACAGACGATATTTTTCAACGAAACGTGAATGAACAAGATCGCGCGAGCAGAGATATTTTTTCTGATTCTTTCGCTCTGAATTAATTTCACATTTCTAAATTTTGTACACTTTTAGTTGTAAGTTGTGGCAACTGTGCGAGATCAAGAGATAATATTGAATCACAAATTAATATCTTTAGAACAATTTTTTGCGACATCTTCTATTTTGTTTTTCGCTGTTTCCTGTTTTAAATATTTATTATTTTAATACATGTGTTTTTCTTCTCATCCCACGCAACAGCACCACAAAGTATTAGACTTAAAAATGTTAGGTAAGTCAGTATAAATTTTCAGTAAATTTTAAGTGTAGTTATGCCATTATTGAAAGAATAATGCCGTTATTTGAAGAATAATGCCGTTATTTAAAGAATAATGCCGTTATTTAAATAATGCCGTTATTGAAAGAATAATAATGTTTAAAAATCCAAACTAGAACTTTTTGCAACATTAAAAAATTCGTTGTAATAATGACAGGAGAAGATTGCAAAATTTCACAATGTCGCATACCGGAGGCAAGAGTGCCACAAGTAAAAAAATATTGTTTTGTTGACTATGAGTGCGAGAGCACTCGCCGTAAATCGTAATTTTAATTAATTGAGTTGAACATGAAAATAACTTAAGAAAGGGAATTCCAAATCTCCCTCAAAATCGTCTTTTATAGTAGTAACCTTAGTATCACCTTTCGTCATTTTGTAGCTTTGTCATACAGAAATTGTGCGATGTATGTGAAATGTATAACATGAATGGATATGCATTTGTAGGATTTGTGTCCAAAGTAAGTTGTAGAAAATATAAAGATGGCGAAAGGTGTTAAAATAAATTTTTATTCTACAAAAAACGTAAGTCATTATATATTTTGATTATCTCTTCAATCTAGAGTAAACCAATTCAAACCGAGTAAGGTCGGGTATTTTGCTAGTATATATATATATATTTCATCATGTGTGTGTGTGTGTGTGTGTGTGTGTGTCTGCTCAGATGTGACCTAGTCACTTGACCTTGTTTCAAAATTGTGAAGGGTTGTTCTTGTATCTTTCCCTTTGGTATTTATCACTTATTGTCGCCAATCTCCCGCTGTGTTGCTGCAGTGTGATAGGTAGTTACTTTCTGTTTCACTGGAGCAACACAATGGGCTAGTCGGAGGATGGTTTAAGAATCAAACTCGAAGGGAAAGATCCATAGACAACATCATGTAATTTTGAACCTCTCTCGCATGATGAAGTTAACACCTGAGGTGGAACTCCACTCGCCAAACTTCGACAACGCGCCAACGTGAGGTCATTTTAAGTCACGACATGGTTTAACGTGCACCAGTCGCCACGTATAAGATGGTCTTTGGTTGGATCGACTTTGTATCTCGCATCTTTTCTGTTTTTAATCCGTTAATCTAACCGACTTTTTTTAATAAATTTGAAACAATGTTCCAATGCATTTCTTAAAATCGCTCAAATCACTCACTAAATTTTATTTAGCTACGACAGATTTAACGGGCATCATTCCCTGTGTATACGACGGTCTTTGGTTGCTCCAGTAAGGTCTTAATTCACCTCTACCTACCTACTATATATATCTCTGATTTATGAAAATGTGTTTGAATAATCTAACTCAATATTCAGTATTAAGTATTAATATAATATGTAGTAATTAAGTATTAATATAATATGTAGTACTTAAGTATTAATATAATATATAGGAATTAAGTATTAATATAATATGTAGTAATTAAGTATTAATATAATATGTAGTAATTAAGTATTAATATTTTTAATACAAAGTATTGAAATAATAACTTTGCAATTGGTGTAATTTAAACATTTTCTTTTAAAAGAATCCGGAAAAACAATTCCTGCATAATTTTTAAAAGAAAATTTTTGAAAGAAATATAGCGGAAAACCGGACATTTTTTCTGGACAATCTGGAAAAGTTGCCATTTATGTATGTTATGCCTATGTATGTAAACAAAATCTAAACCAGGTTCACTGAACCCTCACCCCAATGCGGTTCACAGTTTCACTTGATACAACTACATGTAAACAAACATGAGCTCGCCAAAACGACATCTATGTTCTTATTATGCCTTACACATAAAAATGCAATGAAATTTATTATTTTCATATCATTCATTGTTTATATTGGTACTGAGTATAATGTGCCTCGTGCTCTTTATAAGTGCGTTACAAAACTGCCTCAGAAGAGGTAGGAGCTTCCTATGAGCTCTTCCCCAGTTCGCAAACAATAGGAGAATATCAGAATCTCATTTGGAACAAAGCCAAATCGAAGAGTCCTTGTTCTCTTCTCTTCATCTCCATCCTCCAGAGAGATTATGGTCGTTGACCTTCGCTCCCAAATATCGTTTGGAAGGTTAATGGATTGTAATCTAAATTTCAAGAATGGAATTCAATAAGAAAAAAAGGTTTCACTTTTAATTTGAAGGAGGATATGGTGAAGTAGCTCTCTCTTTTTTCTTTTCTTCCTTCTTGCTTTGTCCCGTTTTATGAGTTCCTGCTGAAATTCTTTGTATTAGACTCAGAAAAATTGTTTTATGAAACTTTAATGAAGCGCGTTTTTAGTTTGCAAGTTTCACATTTTATTGACTGAAGCGTTATTTAATTGGAACACTGGTTTTCTAATCGCAGTGGAATTTGTTTTAGGATTATTTGTTATACCAGGTGGTCGCCAAAGTGGTCAATATCGATCCTCCGATTTCGATTTGGACTCAAGGGGTCGATAAAAAACAAGTTGAAACATAAAATCATCAAATATAAAAAAAATCACCTATGAAACATGAAACAATCATAGGACCATCATATAGCCGAAGAAATGAAACAGCCAACAAAATTTTTTTATTAAACTAGTGGGCCTGCCCCTTGTTCTCAAACGCTCGTCAACCCCCGGAGGATTGCTTTACAATCGTCATTGGTTCGCTGCGCGAACCTTGCTCGGTATGTTCGCATCAATGAAGACATGTGTCCTAGCAGAAAAAATTGTTTATAAAGTATGAAATTCCAAAAATATGTTTCATATATATAAATTTATAAAATGTAAAGTTAAAGAGCACCTCAGGAATCAGAACTCGAACAATTTGGAATTCAAATGAAAAGTTTGAGCAAATTTTGACTCGAAATGTGAACGCTGCTTTGGAAATCGAATACCTAGCATGTTGTTTGTGAGTACATTTCCTTTTAATTGAATTTGTAATCGAAATTGACGAAATTGATAATCACTTTTTCATTGAATTTATTGTGTTGGCAGGCATCTTGTTACTATAATTGTTGGCCCTGAAAATGATAATTTTTTTTAAATGGCACTAAAACGAGACCTTGATTTTGACATTTTGAAAGAAAATAGTGCTATAAACTCTAATTATTCATTTTTTTTTTAATAAAATGTATAAGATAACGCTAAAAATTCAAATGAGGCACGAGACTTCGTGGTAAACAAACAATCGTACATTGTTGTCAAAACGCGATAACAAATCATGTCTTTTTTGTGTACCACGTAAGAGAAGTATATGAGCCTAAAAGCCAAAGTGGTGTAAGTCAACTTTCTGAAAAATCTGAGTTTAATCTGGTAACAAATTCTGAATATCGAAAACTACTTACAGGAAAGTTGGTGTGACTCCTAATTCCCCAAATAAACACACAGATGGCAGCAAAAGATTATGCAGTTCATTGGCTACCTAAGTATTATTCTACTAAAAGTCTCTCGCAACAATGTTCAATGGACTTGCACCACGTTAGCTTTAAACGGCTCATATATAGTCCTTCCATTTAGAAATGAGGCTTTTTCAAACAGTTTTGGGTAGGGATTGGGTATTGGAATAAAAAAGTATTCATGTACTCGATACTTAAAAGTAACCGTTGAATTCGATACATTTTCAAAGTATTCCAATAACAGTGTATTCAGATACAAATAATCACCAAAGTACACGGATACAATGTATCGGTTACAAGAGTATTCAAATACAAGAGTAGTAGTCGGTAGTAGTAGTTGCGGTATACGTATATTGTATACTAGGGGCCCCGCTCCCTGCTCGCTAACGCTCGACAACCCCCGGATGTCTTCATTGGTTCACTCGAATCAATGAAGACATGCGTTCTAGCAGAAGGGATTGTTTACAAAATATAATATTAAAATATATATATTTTTTTCAAATCTAAATTTGTTGTATTACAGAAAATATATATTATCTCTGGAATCAGAATTTAAATGAAAACTTTGAGCAAATTTTGACTCGAAATGTGAGTGCTACTTTGGAAATTAAATGTTGTTTGCGTTTACATTTCCACAGCACTCGAGCCACCCACACTTTTTCATTCAGTTTGTTGTCGAAAGTTGTAGTGCAAGCATCTTGTTGAACTATAATTGTTGGCTCTGAAATGGACCGTTTTTTAACGGCCCTGAAAAGATATTCCCGCTTTCTTTGATTTTTATTATAAACTTTAACACTTCGAATAAAATGCATTTTTTTTTCAACAAAATTTCATCTGATAACGATATAAATTCAATTGAAGCACGAGGCTTCGTCGTAAACAAACAATCGTACAATGCTGCCAAAACGTGATTACAAATAACGTCTTTTTTCCGTGCCACGTAAGGGAATTACACATATAGATGAGTAGATAGAGAAGCTTAAAAGAGGCCGAACAAGCGTGATGCACTGAAAAGGAACAGGACGCCAGTCAACCACCACTGACGAGAAAATTCAGCAAGCTCAAGAAATGGCATTGGCAAGCCGACGAGTTACCATCGACAATGTAGTGTGTTCTCTATAGATTATACGGATAAAGCAGTGGGGAAGCTGTGCGTAAACAACCAATTGCACCGTTTTAACCACTTCTTTCTATGTCCGAATGACCCATCAAAAACCTTCTTTTTTTATGGATTACGTAAACTGGTGGATCGCTGTACCAACTGCATCGGAAAAGTAGGAGACTATGTAGAAAAATAACGATCTTGTTCAACTTCTACATTTTTCTAAATGCATTAAAAGATAAAGTGCGGATAATTTTTGGTTTTCCCTCGAACATTTTGACGTAGAATATTTACGTCTAACCTTTCGGAACCGGGGAACCACGTTTAATTTTTGAGCGTCACAAAAGTATGTGCGAAAAAATTAATAACTTGAAAAATATAAATGACTAGGGGGCCAGCCCCCTGCTCGCTAGCGCTTGCCAACCCCCGGAGGATTGCTTTGCAATCCTCACTGGTTAGCTGCGCGAACCTATGCTCGCTTCGCTCGCATCAATGAAGACATGTGTCCTAGCAGAAGGGATTGTTTGCAAAATATGATATTCAAAAAAAAATTTCGAATCTAAATTTGCTGTTTGCAGAAAAGATATATACAGTGCCTCTGAAATCAGAATTCAAATGAAAACTGTGCAAATTTTGACTCGAAATGTGATCGCTGCATTGGAAATTGAATACCCAGCATGTTGTTTGTGTGTACATTTCCCCAGCACTCGAGCCACTCACTTTTTCATTGAGTTTGTTGTCTAAAGTTGAAGTTCAAGCGTATTGTTGAACTACAATTATTGGCCCTGAAAAGATACCCCGTTTTCTTTGATTTCTATTACAAACTACAACAGCTCGACTAAAATTAATTTTTTTTAATAAAATTTCATCCGATTACGCTATGAATTCAATTGAGGCGCGAGACTTCGTGATGGTAAACAAACAATCGCACAATGTTGCCAAAACGCAATAACAAATAACGTCTTTTTTGAGTGCCACGTAAGAGAATTATATATATAGATACGTAAATGAACGATATCGCGCTCAAAACAACATTAAACAAATAATGTTATAAATGCTCATTGTTATTGAATTATCATCATTGGCTGATACAATCGCTGAGAAAAGTTTAGTCACGAAAATTCCACTGTCGCTCATATTAATTTAGTCTTGATCCGGCCTTCTACGGCCCTTCAGTGTCACTTGTTTCGTCTCTTTGCTCTTTATAAATACTGATAGTAATAAAATATTTAATACTTGTTTAGATATCGGGCTTCAAAGTGGGGAAATCAAAAATGTCCAAATATAAGCGTTCTTTGCACCAGAAAATTATAGAAATGTCAACAGGAATTGCGATCGAAAAAGGGGAATCCAAAAAGATTTTAACATCCGATTCTGGGTGTCAACGGGCTCGGAGTAAGAATAGGCGTCGCAACTTCAAGGTGAACAAATACCTGATACGTGTGCGTCAAGTACCTCATCCGCTAAGTTTGACACATATAGCATATCTGATGACATAAACGTTTTATAATCGAATGATGGAGTTGATTTATAGAGAAATGATGAAGTCGGAAATGAGCCACAGCCTTCAACATCAACCGCGATCACACCAATTGTGATATATATGCGAAGCAATGAACATTTAATGTGTAAAATTAAAACTATCTTGTACTAATTTCTTTCAATCTCATTCACCATATGGTCTCACTGACGTATTCTACGCTTTGAACCCAGCGGCCGTGTCCGACACAGTCCCGTGCGATTTTGTTTACGAATAAAGGTTTACGCGTTTTAGTGAGCAAATATAATAAAAGTCATTAAATGCAGACCCATAATTTAAAGAATGTACAATTCATAGTTGAGATAGGCTGCTATTTTAGATACAAATCAACATTAAATAATAGACCCAAAGACATTCCTTCTGATCAAAATCCCCTAAATTAACTAATATTACTCTAAATTTGCAGTGTGTATTCGTAGTTTTATCTGTCCAAAATTGGAACGTTAATATGTCCGCCGAGTTTCACGTAAAGACAGAAATAAACGACCATTTCCTTGCCTTTTTTTAATTCATAGTAAACCATAAAGCGTAGAAATCAGTTAAATATCTCGTAAAAGTAGAGAATGGCGAATTAGTTTTAAGCATGTCTAAATTCATGAACTTATTAACTGGAGAATGATGACATATTCTTTAAAGCGCCTTTTTTTTTCTTTCATTTTTGCAATTGTTTTAAGCAAAAGATTTACTCTATATATGTATTACTTATATTTTGAAGTTTTATGGGGAAATTGTTTTGGTTTACCTATATTCTGCTTCAGAGCGATAGCATATCACTACAATAATTTTATTTTAATAGTTCGTAGAGCTTAAGGCCTTGTTAGCGACACACGTACATATTTGTGCGTGTGTTACTGTCAGAATTAACTAGTAAAAGGTATTAGGCCTCAAATACAGGCTTGATGTGTTAGCTTCTTGTTTGCAGAGTCCGTATTGATAAAATATTGTTAGGTTGAATGCAAAACGTATGGGGACACCTCTAAAGATCCAGCCAATATAGTTCCTGACGTCTGATATTATTTCGATATTTGTGGGCACAAAGAACATGATTAAAACGGGCTAAGTGTTTCACATACTTTTTCAAACCCCTAAATATATTTATTAAGCAGGTCGGTAGATAATCAACGTTGCACTATGGCAACACAAAGGTCTATTGGCGTCGGTCCGGTATCTATCCTTAAGGGAAACAGCCGAGAACAATACCACGTATTTTTGAAGCACGGTCAGGTGACGAGGTCAACGCTCACCGCACTTTTCAAACTTCCAAAAGACAAAAAGGACATTTAAGGTCACAATAGATTTAATTCACACCATCCCCTCTGTACACGACGGCCTTTGGTTGGATCGAATTTTTTTGTTAGGTTAAAAAAAGGATTAAAATATACTTAAAGGTAATAGTCGACTTCTCTACTCTGTTCCAAAAGAGATTTCGAGGAGGAAATTTTTTCGAACCACTCTAGTGACTATATCCCAACCCATTCTCCCCCGTCAAGAACAAACTATGCCCGGCGTTAGAAGTAAAGTCTCCATCTGGTGCCACAATTGGCGGCATTTCCCCACTTTCAGCTGCAAAGTCGATGGGTGTTAATGCATGTTGTAAAATGGAGTGCAGAAAAAAACAACTCCCATCTCATAAAGAAGAGCAAGGGTGGGGAGAGAAAATGTCCCGAAATCAGTATTAAATATTTATAAAGGGGCGTTCTGGGAGCGCAACGTGAGAATTATCGATTGGAGGTGTGCAGGGGAGCGTTTAAAGTTCTAAAAAGCTTCCGCCTCACAACTCTGTGTGTATCGTGTAACATTAGGTCGTTACACAGTTGTGAGTTGCTTGCAATGGATTGTTTAGCTTCATTCTGCAAAGAGTCGGTCTAGGTTAAAATGGTTCAGAACAATTCCATCGGTTGAACATATGTGTGTGTGTGTGTTCGTTCCAAATTATGTCATATACGTGTCCCAAAATTCATGCAAGATGTAAATTTGATAGAAAACACAGGTTTATAATTAAAAATTGCACATTTTTTATTGATTCATAAAGTATACAATATAGGGTTATGTATGGAATAGCATATCTGATAAATGGCCTCCAATTCTTTTGCTATCATTGTTGCTCTTTTGTTGAAATTTTCCATGACCGTTTTGCATAAATGTGGCTGAATTTGGTTCATACAGAGCTCACTTTCATCCTTCAAGGCGTGGATGGTCATGGGCTTGTTTGTCATAAACCTTAGACTTCAAAAAAAAAACAAAGAAAAAATTCCAACGGCGTTAAATCGCATGATCTGGACGGCCAATTCTGATCACCAAAACGGGAAATTACGCGACCAGGAAATGACTCATGCAGTAATTGAATTCTTGCTCGGGCTGTATGGCATGTGGAACCGTCTTGTTAAAGCCACATGTCGTCCACATGTATATCTTGCAATTTAAGCACAAAAAATTGGATTATCGTGTCGCATATTTTGTACGAAAATTGCGAACTGTAGCTGCCAATCCCACTCCCCTTCATTATTTTTTAAACATTGCTCAACAATTACAAAATATTAATTGGACAGCATAGGTACAGCTTTTTACAGAACGAACAAAATTGTTACAATAGTTGTTCATAGTGGCGCCCGCGGATGTCATTGCATAGGGCACAACGACGCAGAAACGACTGGCAGACACGCTCGAAGGTTCAGGGTGTTTCCTGGATTTACGAGTGATTTCAGGTGACCCCAGAAAAAGTCCAAGGGTTTAAGGTCCGGCGAGCGTGGAGGCCAAGCAACGGCGCCTCCGCGTCTGATCCATCTTGCGTTATACGTGGTGGGTACGCACGACGCGGGAAAAATGGAGTGCGTCACAATTGTACATGAACCACATTTCTAGCTACACATAGGCAGGTGAACGGGACAGCACAGACGTTCTTTTACAGGATGCAGGTTATTTTAACCGATTCCCTGAAAAATCTGGACACAGAGACATTATTTGTAAAATAAACGCAAATTAATTGTAAATTAGGCTGTTTCGTTGTTGATAGGCACACCAGTTGGCACATGAAGTTACAAGGGTGCGTCAACCGACGGCTGACGTACGCAATCCACGGTCAGCCGTCTGAAGACTCCTAACAACGTCACAATTAGCAGTCACATTTTCGCGATTTTTACCCACTCAACGTCATTTGGACCCCGTGTTCCATTGCATTTTTTATTCGTTTTAATGCGTACTATCACCCCTCCAAGTTTGTACGATGTTTTAAAAGTGAATTATTTCTTAAATAACTTATATATTAAAATGATAACAATATTAATCGAGTATTTTTAACTAACACAGAAGCATACCTGTTGTTAGATTGAAAGAGGGGTTAACTATCGAAGATGTAGAGACAAAACAATTGAGATTTTGTTTTAAGAAAATTATTCTCATATTTCTGTTGTTTTGACAACTAGAAATCTTTGCTTAACAACAAATATGTTTCACTTTATATGTATAAATAAATCATATAATTCTCAATAAAAATACTATCATAAACTAGCTTGGTTACCCGACCTTACTCGGATTGAATTGATTCACTCTAGAATGAAGAAAAATGGTCAGAATATACAGTCACTTTTATTTCGTGGAATAAAATAATATTTGAACACCTTTCCCTTATAATTTGTACAACTTACTTCGGACACAAATCCTACACATGCGTATCCATCCATCAAATACATTTCACATACATCTCACCCTGTTGTATGACACAGCTACAAAATGAAGAAAGGTGACACTAAGGTTACTAGAACAAAAGACGACTTTGAGGGGATTTGGAATTCCCTTTCTTGAGCTCTTTTCATGTAAATTTTCTCAGCTCAATTCATAGAAAATATGAATCTACGGCCAGTGTTTTAGCACTCATAGTCAACAAAACAATATTTTTAACTGTTAATCTTGTATCAGGCATGCGACGCTGTCGAATTTCGTCATCTTTAAGGGAAATATGACAATTTAATTTGATAAGTTATTCATCACCAAGTTTTTTTTAAGGCGAAAACATTTTTTCTTGAAAATTACATTTTTTGGTACTTTTAATAATAAAAGATAATAAAAGGAACTTGTTTTAAAAATGAATTTTTTCAGTACAGAACTAAAAAGGTTACATATTACCAGTTTTAAAAAATGTAACTTGATTTGTTTCGATCATTGTTTCCAATGAACTTTTAACATATAGTATATAATAAGTTGCTTAAATTTAGATTCAACTCTTAAAATAATCCAGCTTAACCTCCTGTCATTATGACAAATAATTTTTAATATTTGAAAATTTCTAGTTCTAGTAAAAATTCCAAATTTTTAAAATTATTATTTTTTAAATAACGGCAAAAAACTACACTCAAAATTTTATTTATTCTTACTTAACTACCACTTAAAATCGAATACTCTATGGTAGTGTTGCATGGGATGAAAAGAAAAAGCAATTTATTAAAAATTATATTTACAACAGAAAACTAAAGAAAACAGCGAAATAAAACAAAATAAAAGTTGTTGGGAAAAAAAGTTGTTCTAAAGATATTAATTCGTGATTCTTTTTTATCTCTTGATCTCGCACAGTTGCCACAACTGACAACTAAAATGTGCACAATATTTAGAAATGCAAAATTAATTCAGATCGAAAGAAACGGAAAATATCACTGCACGTGATCAATCAACACGAGTTTCCGTTTCATTCCCGTGCGTTGAAAAATATCGTCTGACCCAAATATTCGGAAAACGGATATTCGCCCAAAGAACTAATATAAGACTCGAAATAAATAAAGTATAAGGCCCGGTGCACACGTCCTGTTTTTCAACGTGCGGTGCCGCTACGGTACCGAAGCCCAACTATGTACACTTAACCGAGAAATGACGCAAGTATTCATTTCGGGCCATTTGCGGTAAATATTCTATAGAAGAAAACGTGTTTATTTCGCTTACTTGGTGTAGAAAAAGTATATTTTAAAACAAAATAGACGTTACTGGATACAGCCATTTGTTAATTATTATTTATATTCCATTTATTTATGAAAACAATGTACTTCAGACCTGAGAAGCGTGTGCGGCGAGCTGCGGCGACGTGGGAAATTGCGGTACAAATTGCACGCAAGTTCAACGTGCGTCACCGGAGGCATATGTGCACTACTCCATTGGATCTAATGCCGCAGCAGCGCCGCACGTTGAAAAACCGGATGTGTACACCGGGCCTAAGAATTCAAAGTCCATAATAGATAATTTTTGGAAAAAATAGTTGCTTTTTTACCAGAACTGGTAAAACACAATCCAAGTAATCGTCATACTCAATCTACGTACCAGGTTTACCTAAATTACTACATTAAGGTTCGTTTAAGTATACTTACTCAGATGTTTTAAGATGAACTTATAAAAAAAATATGTCACAACAAAGTGTTTAATAATGCATTTATTAAACTAAAATACATTACATAAAATAAAGAACATTGTTTATAAATGTATGGAATTAAATGCATGTGTGATAAATATACAAACACACAAACAGCAAATCAGACAGAAAACGGAAAGACGAACAGACAGACTAACGAAACTAAGGTCAGTCTCTAAATGAATGTAAGTACTTACAGTGTGCAAAGTTTCATGAAAATATATTCAACTATTTGGACGTAGCACGGGCAGTCTCATACAGACAGACACCAAACGTGAAAGAGACAGTAGGATCCAAACTTGAAAACTTGAAATGGGTCTAAAATATTCAATGTCCAAACAAACACTTAATTTTTATTTATATAGATAAGAGATTTATTTATATAGACACTGGATCACAAAAGTGTTTGACCACCTCAAATTTTTAACTATTATAATGTGTGTGTATTTCATAAAAACAGAAAACATTACGTCCTAAATTGTAATAATATTAAAGGTTCACAGTCATTTTTTTAATCTAAAATCAAAATAATGTAACAACTTTAAAATTTTGTTTAAGATATTAAAATTACAATCAATAAAATTAGGCACATAGAAATATTTGGCCCCGTTTGATAAGCCTAATTGTAGTTTTAGAAATCATGTGTGACAAAAACATAGCCAAAGGTGATCTAAGGTTATTGATTCATAACGTTCTCTGATTTTTTTTTTTTAAGTTTTCTTCAGATTAAATTTTGTGAGTCAAAAGAATACTATTCAATATTCTTTATGTAAAATAACAACTATTAAATAAAATATGCGTTTAGGAATTAAAACATTTCATTACGAAATAGAAAAGGCAGATAGTTGAATTTACTCAGCATACACAATGGGCTATTAGGTATCAATCCCAAAGGGAAGAATCCGAGAACACCACCTCCTAATTTTATACAACGGTCATAAGAAGATAGAAATCGAAATCTACCATGAAGATGGCGAATTAGTTTTCTTTTCAAAGCACACAAACCATCTATCTCATGTATTCCATATCTATATAACGTATAGAAGACCGCGGTAATCCGGTTTTAGAGTAGCGGTTAAACAATCGGAGAGTTGCAAGTTCGAAACTCGATCCAATCAAAGACAATTGTGTCATCGGCGACACGTTCAATTTGTCATCGCCTCAAATGTCCTCACATGACATGGGAATTTGGAGAGAGGTCGGCCAGCTCAGGTATTCGCCTCGTCATCAGACTATAGCTCAAAGACCCTAGGTTGTCTCCTTGGATCTTTTAATTCGGAATTTATCGTGGATAAGGGCAATTGCACTGCGTGTTCCTCCAATTTGACGTTAGTTCAATTACTTTTCTACCTACCTTTCAATCTAATTTGTTGACCAAATGTGGGTGAATAGACTATATACACTACCCTACAATAATGGACCGGACAGCAAGATGTGAATATATAAGACAAAGAATACATGCTTTAATAGAAGGGTTAGTCCCCCACGTGCTGCAATTACATTAGCAACCTTTCTGGGCATACTTTCAATAAGGTTTTGATACTCAATTATGGGTATTTGTGTCCATCCCTTCTGCAAGAATCTCGCCAGCTCAGCTGTAGGTTACGGACGTGGTTCCCTGGTTCGTAAGCGTCGCTCTAATTCGTCCCACAAATTTTCTACGGGTTTTAGGTCGGGATTCTGAGCAGGCCAGGGAAGACGTCTTACATCCATATCTTGATACCACTGCTTGACAGAGGCTGCACCATGACATGGAGCGTTGTCGTACTGGATGTAACATTTGTCCATTCATAAAATTGACAGAGCGTAGTAAGAACCCGACTGCACAAAATGTTCATGTAGGCGTCGATAATTATTGTTAGTTATTATTAATTATTTATGGGGGAAAACATAACAAACTTACTTTTTATGTAACGTAAATAAAAAATATTGGGGCATATAATGAAAAACACCCCTAAACAAGTAGTCGGATTTTATGCATTTACGCTGGCGTATGGTCAATTATTGTAGGATAGTGTATTTCTTTCCTCGGGTCACTTCCGAAATAGAATCCTATTGTAAATTTTGTCTGGTAATATCACTATGTAAAACCCAAAATCATATGATGTTTATGCTAATAATATTTACTGTGGTTTTGATTAAGTGTTTTCAGGTACACAAATACATGAGACTTTAGTTGGTCGCCCAATTCTTTTTGTGATCCATTGTAGTACTTAAAAATCATCTCATTTTCGATATTTACCAACTTGTTGCTGTTTTTTAACCTCCAACGATAGTACGCCATAACACTTTGTTGTTGCCACTTTTCTGTATATTTTATATCCTGCTTAATGCTCTCTTGCCTGATTCCTCAAAAACTGTACAATATAGCTATATGCATTCAACTTAACAAAAATGGTTTTGTCTACCTTACTTGAAGTCAATATGTAAGGATATGATTTATGATAGTTCATAAGTAACATAGTATTAAAGTACATAATACAATAAGTGTGTTTTTTGCGTAATATGCGTAAACCTCTTAACTCAAAAATCGCTGTTTGAGTATAGAAACACAGTTTGTAATGAATTGAATACATTTCGACTTTTGACGCATTTTTAGACTTGAAGTACTTTGCATAGTAAAAGTCAACAAGAAAACTTTATTAAATCATATCAAAATTATATTTAACAAAATATTAACGTACATAATATAATATTTGTTTTTCTTTGTACAACATGCATAAACTTAAGCTAAAATACACACAGAAACCTAATCTCAAATACCGCTGTTTTAGTGTAGAAACACCAATCTTTTTAACTTTACAGTAGCTAACATATTTTGACTCTTCTTGACGCATTTGCAAGCCTGTGATTCTTTCGTCGTAAGAGTCAACAAGAAAATTCTAACTAATACCAAAATTATATTTAACAAAATATTAAAGTCTTCGACCTTCTAAGTCGACCTGTAGCGAGCTTAGCTACCACTCCAAAACTTAACTTACAAAGGGGTAGTATAAATACCAGTGTAACCCAACTTTACCATGAAGTACTTTTTGGTAGACACTAAGTTACGCTGGTTCATTCGCGCTTGCTAAATTGGTGACCCGGACGCGATTTAAACATGCTTAAAAATTTACAAAAAAAAAATTCGATGGATGGCACACAATGTCCAGTAGAATTCGCCATGGTTGATACTAATGAATTTAGCAAGCGCGAATGAACCAGCGTAACTTAGTGTCTACCAAAAAGTACTTCATGGTAAAGTTGGGTTACACTGGTATTTATACTACCCCTTTGAAAGTTAAGTTTTGGAGTGGTAGCTAAGCTCGCTACAGTACTCCCCCTCCTTTCTATCACTAGGGGGCGCTGTGATAGCAGAAACTGCTAATGTTATATCACATCCTCCATTCGTGCAATTGCCGCATGGATAAAATAACATGTAAAAGGCAGCACGGCAACTGTAATCTTAATACAGCTCTTACAGTCAAAAGCATTCTACAAGTGACGTCAACTATCGAATTTCGGCGACTGCTAAAATTCTGGAGGGGGAGTACTGTAGCGAGCTTAGCTACCACTCCAAAACTTAACTTACAAAGGGGTAGTATAAATACCAGTGTAACCAACTTTACCATGAAGTACTTTTTGGTAGACACTAAGTTACGCTGGTTCATTCGCGCTTGCTAAACGACCCTTCTTGACGCATTTGCAGGTGTCTCTAGTACGTTACATCCGTAATAATCCTCAACAAAATTTTCCGTCATCAGTATTATATTTAACTAAGTATAAAAGTACGTAATTCACTAGGTGTGTTTCTTTATGTAGTTTGCGTATATCTAAACTCAAATATCACTATTTTACTTTAGAAACACAATTTTTTAGACTATACGATAACTCATACATGCCGATTCCTCTAGACATTTCTAGGCCTGTGGTGCTTTACATCATAAAAGACAACAACAAAAATTCTAAGTCATACCGAAATAATATTTAACAAAGTATTAAAGCATATAATGTAATTACAGCTTTTCTTTTTATGACATGCATAAACCTAAACTAAAGTACCCTTAAACCTATTCTCAAATATCACTGTTTAGTATATATATATAGATACACCCTTCTAACTTTACTGTAACTAATACATTTCAATTCTTTTTGAGGCATTTGTAGGCTCTAGTCTTTATAACCCAAGAATCAACAACAAACCTTTAATGTAAAAACGTAATAAATGTTTTTTCTTTTGTATAACATATGTAAACCTAAACTCAAATATCTCTGTTTTAGTGTAGAAACACCTTTCAATCTCTACTATAACTAATATATTTCGACTCTTGACGCATTTGCAGGCTCTAATCCTTTACATCCCAAAAATCAACAATAAACTTTCAAAGTATATAATGTAATATATGTTTTGCCTTGTATAAATGCGTAAACCTAAACTAAAATACCGTAAATCTAAACTAAAATACCGTAAACCTGAACTAAAATACCGTAAACCTAAACTAAAATAACGTAAACCTTAACTAGAATACCGTAAACCTAAACTAAAATAGCGTAAACCTAAACTAAAATATCGCTTTCTTTTAGCATTGAATCAACAACAAACTTTCAAAGTGTATAATGTAATACATGTTTTGCTTTGTATAAATGCGTAAACCTAAACTAAAATACCGTAAACCGAAACTAAAATACCGCAAACCGAAACTAAAATACCGCAAACCTAAACTAAAATACCGCAAACCTAAACTAAAATAGCGTAAACTTAAACTAAAATACCGTAAACCTAAACTACAGTACCGTAAACTTAAACCAAAATATCGTAAACTTAAACCAAAATGCCATAAATCTAAGCTAAAATACCGTAAACCTAAACTCAAATACCGTAAACCTAACCTCAAATATCGCTGTTTTATTATGGAAATATCTTTCTAACTTTACTGTGACTAATACATTTCGACTCTTCTTGATGCATTTGCAGACCTCTGGTCCTTTACATCCCAAGAATCAACAACAAACTTTCAAAGTATATAATGTAATACATGTTTTGCTTTGTATAAATGCGTAAACCTAAACTAAAATACCGTAAACCTAAACTAAAATACGGTAAACCTTAACTAGAATACCGCAAACCTAAACTAAAATAACGTAAACCTTAACTAGAATACCGTAAACCTAAACTAAAATAGCGTAAACCTAAACTAAAATATCGCTTTTTTTTTAGTATGGAAACATCTTTCTAACTTACTGTGACTAATACATTTCGACTCTTCTTGATGCATTTGCAGACCTCTGGTCCTTTACATCCCAAGAATCAACAACAAACTTTTAAGTCACACCGAAATTATATTTCCAGAAAACGCGAAACATAATTCCCTCTCTAAGTGTGTGGAATATTAACTTCAAAATTAATTGTCCTATTTCGCATTACCGTCATCACCACGCAAAAAGGAGAGCTGATGGCCAGTCGTGCAGATGCAGGTACTACTTGTA
The DNA here is from genome assembly GCA_947359465.1 of Metellina segmentata. Taxonomy (NCBI): domain Eukaryota; kingdom Metazoa; phylum Arthropoda; class Arachnida; order Araneae; family Tetragnathidae; genus Metellina; species Metellina segmentata. The sequence continues at coordinate 68,043,103 of OX375882.1, forward strand.
AATCGTTTCCCCATCACGCGCGCGTTAATGTTCCGAGATTTGGCGCAACCACCATTTGTCGCCAGGCAATTTTATTGCCATTCCCCGCAGAAAGGTAATTACGTGTATTCACAGCTTCATTTTCAGAAAGTCCAAAAAGGATTACATGGGAAAGGAATAAAAAGTATTTTAGGAGGCTTGTGGTGATCGTGATCATGCTTTGATAAACGATATTTTAAAAATAAGCCATAAGAAGTTTCATAGATTTGCTGATTTCTGCCTTGCTTGTTTTGTAAGCAGGAGACAGTACGAGTCGAAAGTGCTCAACTTGTTTTAAAGTACACTTAGTCGTTTTTTCTTAGTTGAACTTAGACACCATTACTGAAATTGAACTTAATCAGTGAAGCAGTGGTTTTTAAAGTGGTCGGTATACAATTGTTTTATTAAAAAGAAGTTAAAAAACCCGACATTTTCCTTCAATGTTAAGCCAATATATACTATATTATATTGTACATACAATAAACACTACAACTATAAAGTAAACAATCTAAAAACTCACATAAACGTCTTTATTGTCCATTTATAATTACGTAATAATAAAATAGAGGGGGTCGATAAAAAGTCAAGAAACTTTTGGAGTGGTAGACGGTCAAAGAAGTTTGGCGACCCCTGCATTAGAGTAAACAATCAGCACAAAAACATGAAGACAGAGAATAAAGGAAACACTATTTTTAAAATAAGTAAATAGTAACCAGTCTGTAGGCTTTGAAGGAAATCTCTTGCTTTCTCCTTTCCAATATCTTTTAAAAATATCTCCCAGCAATTTTGGACAATCCCCAAAGTGGGCGGAGTCCATTTCGCCACTAGCTCCACACACGACACAGTTTGGACTGTTGAATATTTTGAATTTTTATAGGTTTTTGGGTGGGCTGTCATGCTCAGCCGAAATTTTAGAAAGTCTAAACCTCCAAGCTTTATCTGTGAGTTCTTCGTGTGTCTAGCTTGGGAATTTTTCTCCATTGTGTGTTTTACAATTCGTGTAATACATGAATAAAGGAATTATCTTTGTGAAAAAAAAGCTGTAAAATACTAAATTTTTTGCCTCATTATGTCTTCTACCTCATTTCTGTAAATACCACAAACGCTGGAACCTACTGTAGAATGACAACTTTATTTTTCATAGCAGTTTTCCTAAGTTACTTTTACAGCTCTTACGCCTGGGTGAGTGTATGGCATAGTTGCCTGAATTACAGTTATTGGGTCAGACAATGTAAACCCACATTTCCAAACTTATTAGTTCTAAGAAATGATAGGACCGCGGTAGACCGGTTGGAAGAGTAACGAACTAGCAACCGGAGGGTTGCGAGTTCAAATCCAACCAAAGACCGACGTATAATCACGTACCACGTTAAATCTGTCGTGGCCTCAATTGTCTTCACGTTGGCGAGGTGTGGAAGTTTGTAGAGTAGAGTGCCAGCTCAAGTGTGGCCTCATCACCGGATCGTTTTTCAAAATTACGTGGGGTTGTCCTTGGATCCTTCCTTTCGAGGTCGATCCGAGGTCAATAGCCCATTGTGTATCTCTAGTGTGAAGGTAATAAAATGCCAATTTACCTACCATCTAAGAAATTATATGTTTGAAAAAGTCATAATATTTTCTGACTCAATATTTTGAATTAATTCAAGCAATATAGGCAGCATATATAAAGTTAAATACCGTCGCACTGGAGACACACATGGGCTATTTGTGACGGTCCGGGATCAATCGGAAAGAGAAAGGAGGTCCGAGAACAATACTTCGTAATTTTGAACCACTCCAGAAGAAGAGGTCAACACATGTGAGCTGGCACTCCACTCTCCAAACTTCCACAGCAAGCCAACGAGTGGACATATGACGCCACGACAAATTTAACCTGCACCAGCTACTTCGTAAAAGACGGTATTAGGTTAGACCTAGTTTCGAACTTTCAACCCTCCAGTTGCTAATACGTTACTCTTGGCTTATATATAGTTTAAAGTAGCTTACAAGAAAAGGTACACTACCCTACAATAATGGACCGAACAGCAAGATGTGATGGTATATGGGAAAGAATACATGCTTTAATAGGGGAATGGTCCCCCGTGTGCTCACTTACAGTAGCAACCCCTGAGGGCATACTTTATACAAGGTTTTGATACACAGCTATGGGTATTTGTGTCCATTCCTGCTGCACGAATGTCGCCAGCTCAGCTGTAGATTTCGGACGTGGTTCCTTGGTCTGTAAGCGTCGCTCTAACTTATCCTATAAATGTTCTATGGATTTAGGTCGCTACTCTGAGCAGGCCAGAGAAGACGTTTTACATCCCTATCTTGATACCACATCTTGACAGAGGCTGCAACATGACATGTAGCGTTGTCATCCTGGAAGTAACAATCGTCCATTCCATAAAATTGGCAGTGAATAGGCAGAACCTGATGGTGCAAAATATTCACGTAGGCGTCGGCGTTCAATTGACCAGGAACACCAAGCAAAGGTCCCAGGCCACACCACTAAAAACACCCCCAAACAATTAGTCGGATTTTATGCAAATCAACTGGCGTACAGTCCATTATTGTAGGGTAGTGTATATAACATGTCAAATAATCTGGATAGCCAGAGGGGAGACTGGACTTGGTTAATCATTTAATATTGCTATAGCATCCATGGACCTTCTAATGAAATAGACAGAGCATGTAGGCGGGGTCGCTCTCGGAAGATCTCTGAAGGGTAAATCAAGTGGGCTTACGAATCAACCAAGCCGATTGGCTATCGAAGCGTAGAATAACGTTTTAGATCGCTTTAACCAATCACTAAATTAGGATTCATGCTTTTTCCACAACCACAAGACAGATTTTCATTCATAACATTCGTCCTTTCCATAAAATTGACAGAGTGTAGAAAGAAGTCCAAAGTGTAGCTTGTCCAAAATGTTCATGTAGGCGTCGGCGTTCAATTGACCAGAAACAACATGCAAAGGTTCCAGGCCATACCACGAAAAACACCCCCAAACAAGTAGTCGCTTTTTATGCAAATCCGCTGGCGTCTGGTCCATTGTTGTATGGTAGTGTATACAGAACTGGAAAAAATTTATTTTGAAAAAATTGAATTTAAAGTTTAATATTTGAGTTGATGTAATTGAATTTGCTATTTGTTTTATTTGTATTTTAAAATGTTTAATACGAATTGGAAATGGTTCTTTGCACACTGAACTTAAAGCATCCGTATTTAAATCAAACCTCCAGCTTTATAATTATCCAAATACAGTAGTTCCAGACATAAAAAAAAGCTGCAGAATGTAGAAAACCTACGATTAAAAGCGCTGCCAAACTTTTCTTAAACTTCGTTCAAAATCCTCGAATCCATTACGCAATCCGGAATACCGTCTGATCACGCATCTTCTCCTATGTCATCCATTTCCTTTCGCAGGGAGGGTGGAACATATTGCCTTTCGCAAGTATGAGATTTCACATTAAAGGAAAAACTCTCCTGCTTTTGATGATCCGGAACGGGATATATTCATAACCCCAATGCAAATGACGCGATAAACTCCGGAATGCGCACTCTTTCAAAAGAATAGAAGGTTTTTGATTCTCTTTCTTTGGAGTCTGCTGTTTGGAAGAGAAAGAGAAATCGAAGGGTAGAAGCCCTCATTTTCAATAAAGGGCAGGAAACCGAAAGGAAAGTTAAAAATTGCCCCAGACCATTTTTAGAATGAAAGAGTCTGCCGTTTATTTCAATGCGTGAGCGTGAGATAAATTTGAAGTGCAATGGTTGAAACATCTATTCAAATGTACGAATTTGCGTTTGATGTGATTCTAAACACTCGCTTATATGTAAAAGCAATCGCTATATATTTTCGGTACCTAGTAGTGAAGGAGTATTTTTTTAATTTTCTGCCGCGCGCGCGTTTTTTTTTTTTCAATTTTTTACATTTAAACTTACGTATTAAATTTTTTTTCACTATTTTTTTGGTGAGGAGGGGTGGGGGGGATTTTTAGCCGTGTGGATTTTTTTTTTCCAATTTTTTACACTCACGTATTAAATTTTTTTTCCACGATTTAAAAAAAAATTTCTGCCGTTTATTTCAATACATGAGCGTGAGATAAATTTGAGTGCAATGGTTGAAACATCTATTCAAATGTACGAATTTGCGTTTTATGTGATTCTAAACACTCGCTTATATGTAAAAGCATTCGCTATATATTTTCGATTCCTAGTCGTAAAGGAGTATTTTTGGAGAGCAAAGTACAAGGTGCTTATCGTTAAACAGGTCGATAAAGTAAAAGAAACCGAATGGAAAGTTAAAATTGGTTAAGACCAATTTTAGAACATCATTGTTTGTTTAAAGGCGTGAGTGTAAGATATATACGAGTGCAACAGTTGAAACATCTATTCAAATGCACGAATTTGCGTTTGTTGTGATTCTAAACACTCTCACTTATATGTAAAAGCATTCACAATATTTTTCGGTTTCTAGTATGACGTAGTATTTTCTGTAAACAAAATAGAAAATGGTTATTGATAAACAGGTCAATATAGAGGAAAAACGAAAAGAAAGCTAAAAATTGCTCTAGACCATTTTTCGAATGTTCATCATTTATTTCAATGCACGAGATTGAGATAAATTTGAGTGCAATGGTTGAAAGATCTATTCAAATGTACGAATTTGAATTTCTTGCGATTCTAAACACTCTTGCTTATATGTAAAAGCATTCACAATATTTTTTCGGTACCTAGTAGTGAAGGAGTATTTTTCTGTGGACAAAGAAAAAAAACCAGGTAAGTTATTGTTAAACATGCCAATAAAGAGCAGTACCGAAAGTTAAAAATGGGTCTAGACCATTTCTAGAATGTTCGTTGTTTATATCAAAGCATTAATATAAGATAAATTTGAACGCAATAGTTGAAAGATCTATTCAAATTTACGAATTTTCATTTTTTTGTGATTTGAAACTCTCTTATATGTAAAAGAATTTACAATATTTTCCCCTGGAAGTGAATGAGTATTTATCTGTGAGCAAAGTATACAAGAGGTGCGTATTGCTTAAAAAAAACTCTAGAAAGAAATATTGGACCAAATTCAAACAATTTAATAACATTCTGGTAAGACCATGGAATTTCGAGTTCTGAAATAATTTCCAGACAATGAGATATTTTTCAGGTGTGTACGGGCTTCACTAATCCGAGGTACCCTAGTGATCAATTCTTTTCCGTTAGAGTTTGATGTGTCTGGTAAATATGGGTGTCACACACCGAAGATGCTTGATCCTTCTCTATCTTCTGTTCATCCTTCTTTTTCACAGTTACTTGACATTGTTTGTCTTGTGTAGGACACTGATTGTCCAAATATGACCCTTGTTGCATAAAACCCAAAAGCAACCAGACAATGAGAGGCTTTTTCTACTATGTTAAATGTAGGTGGCGGTAGTGTTTTTTGTGGTGGAACTTACCACATGTACATAATCCTAACGTGACAACAGTTGGCTTGTTTTTGGTGTACGATTTCGACACATCGTCAATAGAAATTCCAATTCACCAACAATCTCGTTGTCTTAGTCCAGAATGACGTTATTTCACCTACCTATCTATTTATATATATATATATATATATATATATATATATATACATTGATTTTAGGAATTCCTAGGAAAGTTTATTTTGTTGAAGAGAGTCAAAACTGTATATGGATTATGCAGAGGTAGGAACATCGCCAATAGCTCGTTTAGTTGGTCCAGAATGACGTTATTTCACCAAACTATCTTCTATATACACTGATTTAAGGAATTGGTAGGAAAGTTTGTTTTGTTGAAGAGAGTCAATACTGGTTATGGATCATGCAGAGAATACTGTAGGAACGTCGACAATAGCTCGTTTAGTTGGTCCAGAATGACGTTATTTCACCAACCTATCTTCTATATACATTGATTTAAGGAATTGGTAGGAAAGTTTATTTTGTTGAAGAGAGTCAAAATTGGTTATGGATCATTCAGAGAAGACTGTAGGAACATCGCCAATAGCTCGTTTAGTTGGTCCAGAATGACATTATTTCACCAAACTATCTTCTATATACACTGATTTAAGGAATTGGTAGGAAAGTTTGTTTTGTTGAAGAGAGTCATTACTGGTTATGGATCATGCAGAGAAGACTGTAGGAACGTCGCCAATAGCTCGTTTAGTTGGTCCAGAATGCCGTTATTTCACCAAACTATCTTCTATATACACTGATTTAAGGAATTGGTAGGAAAGTTTGTTTTGTTGAAGAGAGTCATTACTGGTTATGGATCATGCAGAGAAGACTGTAGGAACGTCGCCAATAGCTCGTTTAGTTGGTCCAGAATGCCGTTATTTCACTAACTTATCTTCTATATACATTAATTTAAGGAATTGGTAGGAAAGTTTGTTTTGTTGAAAATAGTCAAAACTGGTTATGGATTATGCAGAGAAGACTGTAGGAACGTCGCCAATAGCTCGTTTAGTTGGTCCAGAATGACGTTATTTCACCAACCTATCTTCTATATACATTGATTTAAGGAATTGGTAGGAAAGTTTATTTTGTTGAAGAGAGTCAAAACTGGTTATGGATCATGCAGAGAAGACTGTAGGAACATCGCCAATAGCTCGTTTAGTTGGTCCAGAATGACATTATTTCACCAAACTATCTTCTATATACACTGATTTAAGGAATTGGTAGGAAAGTTTGTTTTGTTGAAGATAGTCAATACTGGTTATGGATCATGCAGAGAAGACTCGATGTAGCACCATCGGATGCATTCGTGTTCGAATATTGAGAGAGAGGAAGAGGTAGAAGAAACAGAGACAGTGTCAAGCTTCGGTTTCCTAAGAAAGCGTAGCCGTGATCTAGCGGCCGTGATGTATCGGTGGGTGACGTCACTGAAACATTGTTTATACTAACACATGGTGTTGGTTTCCTAGATAGCGTTGTTTGTGAGCGTAACGAAAATTATCGGAGCCGCTATTTCCATGACTGTCGTCATAGCGGTCTCAAACAGTTGGAAAACGTTTTTTCTCTTGTAGCGGCCAGATGTCATTTCCTGCTCCATACGATTCGAGCCAAGAGGAGAAAAATAAATAAACATTTTTGACTGCCATTGATTAATTTTATTTTGTAAAATCGGGATCGTTAAACACAGAATAAAAATTTCAACGGATTTGAAACCTGCGGAAAATTTGACACCAGATCAATACCTTAAATGTGATTTTCTTTAAATAAATAATTAATTATTTAATAAACAATTAAATAATCAAATGGTGAATAATTGAACAATAAAACTGTTTTTGATATCGATCTGGCGTAGAAATTTAAGCTGATTTGAAATCTGTTGAAATTTTCACTCTACCTTCAACGAACCCGAAGTTAGAAACTTTGAACTAGAGAATAAAAAACCACTTTGTTTTGTTTCACGAATAAAATAAACCACGACAGCCGTCTGTGTTGCCCATTCTCCAACGTATTCTGTCCGTCTAAGTTGGCACCTCAGGATTCTTGTTTAGACGGCCGTATAGTTATGCCCGCGGAATCATGACGTATCACGGCTGTTAGATAACGGCTCCATTTTCTTAGGAAACCGAAGCTTTAGAGATTAAAACTTAAAAGTACTTTCTTCGAGATTGCAATGGATTCCAGGCATATAAAAAGTATCAGCATATTGTATTTATCTAGCCTGGATTTCTTCTTGTGGGGCACCCTGAAATCCATATTGTCTACGAGACCACCGTTTACTCTGACCCCTACCTCGTCGCTAGAAATATTTTTGAAATGGTCCGACAATCAATGCATCACCGTTTAGAAAACTGTGGTTGGTAAGAACTTTAAGCACTTGTTGTGAAACGTAACGTGTACTCGTACTATCCTAGAGTAAAGTATCGCTAAATAAAGAATTTTCCACGCAATTTTGGCATATCATTTTTGCATCTTCTTTTATCCTCCAGCTGATCATGTTGGAGTTTCCGGTCATACATTCGTATGGGATTCTGTTTTGTTTTTGTGTTTTAAATAATTCCTAAAAGTTTGTACGTTGGGTTTTAAATCATCTGTATACATTGGCTTAACCTTTAGACTACGGCCAGTAAATAAGTTGCACATGATCACGCCAAGAAAGAATTTAGACAAGGGCCAAAACATTAGTTGTTCCTTGAAAGTGATAAGAACAACGCTGAGAAAAAATTAGATTACGGCCTTTACAGCAGCTGTACCTTGAAAGTTATAAGAATCGCGCTTGTTATATCTCGCCCTAGTGAAAGGTTAAGGAATGCCCTAAAAAAATTCGGGTTGTTGAAGAAAGTCAAAATTGGTTATAAATCATGCAGAAGAGACTGTAGGACAGACGCCAATATCTCTTTGTGTTGCTCCAGTGCGAAGTAACTACCCACCTACATGAGAGATCAAAGCTAGGGGGAACTTTTTGACAATTTTATTTGTGTATTTATTGTAAAGCTTAATGGATTCAACTTTTTAAACTTAACATAACAACTTTACACATAACCCTTGCTCCTGTACCATGGTAGTGGTATCTTATCATGTGGAGTCCTCGGACCACTCTATCATTTAACTCTCATATCCGCATATTTTAAAATAAAATCATGTATTCAGACCAAAAAGAGGAATTTGGACGTCTTGCATCCGAATTCACATTTTCTTTCAGCTAATGCATGTTTATTTTTAGTTCGGAATCGCCATCAGACCATTTCTCGGAGCTATCGAGTTATTTTTATACGCTCTCGGATTTCATTTCAATGCACTGACGTCATCCCAGATGGAATTACGTCACGCAGTTGGCGTCCCATGACCTTGACCGCACGCTATTGGACGATTGTTTGTTCTTCCAGCTCGTCGAGAATCAATGTCACGCCAAGTTGCTGAACAAGCTCGAATTAACATTCGCTTATTTTTTCGTTAGATTTGTTTTGCTCTACAGCGAGATTTTCGGATTCCAATCATTTGCCTTTCGTGGTTAATTGTTTAATGTTTGTCTAACGTTTATCGATATCGATGCATGAATTTTGTTTTCATTATGCAATGCTAGTTCTCTGTATAGTACATACGATATTACAAATATTACGGTAATGGTAATGGTAATTGGTAATTTTTAACTAACGTCGTACTGGAGCAACACAACGGGCTATTGACGACGGTCCGGGATCAATCCCCTACGTAAATAATCCAGGAATATTCAACTTCTTTGTTCGTGAATTGTTATTTGAAGAGTAAATTCAGATACCATTATAGGGAATAACCATCTTCAATAACTTTATTTAAACAAAATTTAAACAAAGAGCGTCTTTTATCAAATTCCACAAGAACAATTTTGCAACGACACACGAATTAGACGCCAAATTTCTTAGGTTCCAAGTCATTTGGTGTAGTCATTTCATGATTACGAATGAGTTGTAGAGAGGTGGCACAGTTTCGATTCGTTTTTCAGTGTATTTCTCTCATCAGTGTCAGGTAATGTAATGGTAATTTTTAGTTAACGTCGTACTAGAGCAGGGGTCGGCAACCTATTGAAATGGAAGAGCCAAAAGTTACAATTTACAAAAGTTCCCAGTATTTAAAGAGCCACTAAAAATTTTCGTTTCAATATTATAGCATATATATATATATATATATACTCTAGATTTTTATTTGTTAGTTGACTTTTAACTTTACTTTTTATTATATTCATGCAAGAGAACGCTTGCTCGTACGAATATGTCGACCCGAAGATCGTCAGCACTCCATATGCCAACTTCTTCACCTCACTGTAGCATTCTGGAAGACTATTCCATGCGCCGAATATGAGGGCCTCAACTCGCGGATTTTCTTTTAGAGCTGTCCACTTGTGACGCGCGATGTGCATGCATTTCTGGACCTCCAACTCTTCCAACTTGCTCTTGAGTTCTGTGAACTTGCCACTCCACAAGTCTTTGGTTTTCAAATCTTGCAATTGCATTTGAAGCGATCCAGCATCAATTCCAAATGGCTCAATGTTTCTCTCATTTGTATTTGTGTTCAGAGGATTTACTATGAACGTGAGAGTACTATTTTTTGTTTGGAATTGCTCGAATCTCTCAGCGAATCCATCCTTCATGTTTTTTAAAGCTATGCTGCAGTAATTCGTGTCAATAGTTGCATTGGTCTCATCGCGATATTGCTTCAGATTTTTAAAATGAAGTAATTTACCGCTCTCCATGTCTTCAACACAAATAAGTAATTTTTTTTCGAAACAAACTACTTCTTCAAGCAAGGCATAGGCTGGGTTGCCCTTTCCTTGCAGTTTTAGATTTAGATAATTTAGTTTCATTGTGGTATCTACCATAAAGTTGAATTTTTGCAGCCATTTGTCTTCTCCCAGTTTGGGATGGTCAATGCTTTTTTCATTGAAGAATGTTTTTATTTCACTCAAGCACAAAGCAAAACGTTGCAATACGTTATCTTGGTGAATTATGCAGTGAAACGTTAGAATTTCGTGGTTTATTTTTTTTCTGAAGAATTTATGTTACCCCTCTATGTATTCCTTCCATACTTCTGGCTCCATCACATAAACGTTGCTACATAAACGATTTTATTTCTATCTATTCCATTGTCTTCCAGGCATTTTTGCACATCATTTGCTATATCTTCTCCACGAGTTTGCCCTAAGAGTGGTAGCACTCCTAGCAATTCTTCTTTTCGATCTTGGGACGACATATACCTGTAGTCAAGGGTAACTTGTGCCGTGTCTTTTATGTCGCAAGACTCATCTATAGCAAGTGATAAGGCAAAAGCCAGTTGAATGTCTTCCACTTGCATATGTGGTACATTTGAAGACATTTTAGCAGTTCTATCTTGTACTGTTTTAGCAGATAATGGCAAATATTTGATTTTTTTTCATAATTTCTGCTTTGGTTTTAAAATTACGAAACAGTTCTTCAGATGCACGTATAAAACAATCTTTGACGTACTCACCATCTGAGATCTCACCATCTCATCATCTAGACGTGTTGTCTAGACTCTAGACGGTGGCTGTTTGGGTGAGACGGAAATGGAATGCAATTGGCTGAAAGATAAACATGGTCACGGAGTCTCATCTCTAAGAACAAAACAATAGTTCAAATTTATCTCATTACGGTCATGTTAAGCGTATAGATTTGTAATTAACGATTATGAAAATAGAAGCTATTGAGAAATTAGGTACTTAAAAATATATTTTCTTATTTTTTAAGGGTTTTGATGATAAATTATTAATTTTTTCGTATGGAACTGTAGAGCCGCAACTTTACATCAAAAGAGCCGCATGAGGCTCGCGATCCGCAGGTTGCCGACCCCTGTACTAGAGCAACACAACGGGCTATTGACGACGGTCCGGGATCAATCCCTTAAGGGAAAGATCCTAGGACAACACCTCGTAATTTTGAACCACGGTCAGATGACGAAGCAATACCTGAGCTGGCACCCCACTCTCCAAACTTCCACACCAACCCAACGCGAGGACTTTCGGCCGCGACAGATTTAAGGTGCACCAGCCGCCTCTACACCATACGCTTACAAACATCCATGCCCGGATTCGAACCAGGAACCTTCCGATCTAGAGGCTTACACCTTAACCACTATACCGGTTGGTCAGCTCTCATCAGTGTCCGTAAAACTTACTTTGTGTGGTATGTCCATTACTAGCCGTAGTCTATTTTGTGCTTGGTGCAGTTGTGTGCATATATTAGCTTGGGCCATAAAAACCTACCTAGCCAACCAAAAGGTTTGTTTATTTTCATTAGTTTTTTTTTAAGGCGCAAGAACCATGCCTGGGCAAACATACAGAAAGTAGGTAGGTAGAATTAACGTCGCACTGGAGTAAATCTACGAATTATTGGCGACGGTCCGGGCTCAGTCCCGAAAGGAAAACTCCGAGGACAACAACTCGTTCTTTTGAACCACGATGAGATCAACACCCGAGCTGGCACCCCACTTTCCAAACTATCGCACCAAGCGAACATGAGGACGTTTTATATCACGACATGTTATAACGTACACCTACCATCACATACAATACGATCCTTGGTTGGATCGAGTTTTGAACTTGCCTCTCTCCGGTTGTTAATCTGTCACTCTACCAACTTGGCTATCACGTCTAACGGAAATTTTAAGTATTGTAACAATAAATAGTTTAAAACTCGCTCTCACGTCGCTAACTCAAATTTTCTTTAGTCATGATCGTCGTCTGACCGTCGTACAAAATTAGGATTTGTCGAATCTTTCAATTCGGAATTGGTCCCGAACCGTCGCCAATATCCCGCTGTGTAGCTCCACTTCGACGTTGATTCAAATACAACTACCATCGTTCATGCGAGAATTAATTACTACTGTCATCCTTTTCATTTTATCGATTCGACACTGTGCAATTGCGTCAATTCTGTAGTTCAAGACATCGATCACCTTCCCCTCGGTTGAACCATTACTTGATTCTGATAACATTTCTTTTTCGACTTCCCGTTTCGCTTGGGGACCCTTGGTCACTTCAGTATAATCTGCTCTTTATTGATGATTTCTTCGCTACCTTTAATAACTTTGTTTCTAAAACATTATGTCACTATTGTTGTAATATTGTCTTATCTGATCTATACATGTAATAGCGAGCCCCTAAAGCCCAGTTAGAAAACTATCGGATTCACAACCGGTAATTGGTAATTTGTGAGTAACGTCGAACTAGAGCAACACAACTGGCTATTGATGACAATCCGGGATCAATCCCTAGAGGGAAAGACCCGAGGACAACACCTCGTGATTTTGAACCACGGCCAGAAGACGAAGCAACACCTGAACTGGTACCCCACTCTCCAAACTTCCGCACCAACCCAACATGAAGATTTTCGGCCACGACAGATCTAAGGTGCACCAGCCGCCTTTACACTATACGCTAACAAACATCCGTGCCCGGACCCGGATTCGAACCATGAACCTTCCGTTCTAGAGGCTAACATCTTAACCACTATGCCGGTGATTCACAACCGGAGGATTGCGAGTTCGAATCTCAATTTTACCAAAGACCTTGGTGTACGTTAAAACTGACATGGCCTTAAATGTCCTTATGTTGGCATGGAGTGGAAGCTTGGAAAGTGGACTTTCAGCTCAGTTGTTGACCTCGTCATCTGACCTTGGTTCAAAATAACAATGTATATAAAGCATTTAATTAACGTCGCACTGGAACAATACAATGAGCCATTGACAACAGTGTGGGATTAAATCCGAAGTGGAAGGCCCGGGGAGAGCAACACGTAATTTTAAGCCACGGTCAGATGACGAGGTCACACCTGAGCTGGCACTCCACACTCAAAGTTCCACAACCATGACACCCTGATCAAAACAACAAGGTCTTGTCCTCGAATGTTTCCCTTCGGGATTGATCCCGGACATCGCCAAGCCTGTCGTATTACTCCTCTGTGACGTTATTATGATACCCATTCTAAACATGTAAACACTATTGTGGTGCATTAAAAAATAAAAAATAACAAAAGCTTTCCTGTTGAAACTTACGAATGAAAAGGTAAAACAAATCACAAAACAATCACTATCAATTTCGAAATATGAAATTCCCCTAAAACATCACCAGTTTACATTTTTGAAAAAGCAAAATATATTAATCTTCCATGTTAAAGATACGATTCGAAAGGATTCTTAAAAATAACAATATGTCTTGTTAGAAGCGAGGAGAGATCATTCACATACTTCACGCTACTTTGGCTTCTTGAAAATTCGCTGTTTCATCATTACGCCACATTCTTTCCTACTGTAAGTACTGTTGTCTTCATTAATCATTCATTTAAAATCTCATTTCACTCCCTTCCTTCTGTTTGATTCCATCATTTGCCACCGATTTTTATGGCATGCAAACATTCCAAAGGCAGGTCAGGCTCTTTTTCTTCATGTTAGAGTCTTTCTTTTTCAGTTGCCAATCTTTGTTGCATAAATATCGACAAAACAATCAGCCGGCTCAGAACTCCCACTGTGAGCTCATTCGATCGTTTAGGGCTATAAAAAAACGAAATGGCCATTTTTTGCTGCATTTTATTTATAAGGATATTTCCTTTTTTATTTGTCTGGTGGTTTAGTTAACTGGAACAAGGCAACGACAAACTGGTAATGGTCTGGGATCTGTCCCAAAGATAAAGATACTAGGACAAAAACTTTTAATTTTGAACCTAGGCAGATAACGAGGTGAACACCTGAGCTGATTCCCCGCTCTCCAAACTTCCATACCATGGCACCGTAAATTTATGCTGTATATTGGTTGGCTGGTAGACGAGCTTACGTTGCGCTGGAGCAGAACAACGGGTTATTGTGACGGTCCGGTATCTATCCTGAAGGGTAAGGTACGTGAACAGGTAATTTCGAACCATGGTCTGATGACAAGGTTGACACCTACCACTCTCCATACTCTTCACCATTCCAGCGAGAGACGTTTGAGACTATTGTAGATTTAACGTGCTCTAAGCTTACCACGTAGGAGAGACTGAATTATCTAAGGTACAGCCATATCCAGGAACAGTCGCTGTAAATAATAGAGGGAATTTCGTTTTAACGGGTTGGTAACACTGGGCTAGGATGACGTCAGTGACTCTTGTCGTTTGAAGGTTGTGACTTCAACAGAAAAGTCGTATTTTGCATTTTCTACTTTTGTCTACTTAGAGTAAGGTTTTTTGAAGTTGTTTCGCACAATTTTTCATCATTCTACAGTATACTTTACAAACACACACTGTTTAGAAATCAATTTTACTGCTTTCCAAGAGTTAATTCATATTTTTTTTATCCTTCACCTTCAACCCTGCCATATTGGCGATCGAATTTAAAATGGTCAGCTGTTGTACCAAGGTACACTTTTGCCCGTCGTACCTAGGGACAAAATACGCCGCTGTCCCTACAATGATCGGCCGACCAACCGGTATAGTGGTTAAGGTGTTAGCCTCTAGATCGGAAGGTCCCTGGTTCGAATCCGGGTTCGGGCATGGATGTTTGTAAGCGTATGGTGTAGAGGCGGCTGGTGCACCTTAAATCTGTCGTGGCCGAAAGTCCTCACGTTGGGTTGGCGTGGAAGTTTGGAGAGTGGGGTGCCAGCTCAGGTGTTGCTTCGTCATCTGACCGTGGTTCAAAATTATGAGGTGTTTTCCTCGTATCTTTCCCTTAAGGGACTGATCCCGGACCGTCGTCAATAGCCCGTTGTGTTGCTCTAGTACGACGTTAACTAAAATTACCATTACCATTACCATTACCCTACAATGATCTGTTTCCAAGCGACATTGAAATTTTCAGAATGTAATATAATTCATAGGTTAAATGATTTAGTACATGGTTATGGAAAACAAAAATTTACTGATAAAATTATAATTTCCTGTTTCTTTTACCAGTTTTGTGTTAAGATAAGGTTTTTCACATTTATTGAGGCACTCAAAAATGACATGCTAAGAAAAATACTAGTTCCTTCGCTGCGATTTATTGTTAATGAGGAAGTTTGACATGATATTGTGACCATGGAAAAGACATTTCACTGAGCTGTGATACTGTAGAAAAATTTAAGTCTGAACCTTTTAAGTAAATTTTAAGCCTTTTGGTATTATTTTTGCAAAAGTACCTGATATTTTTGCAAAAATAATCTTTATTTGTGGAGAGTAAAATTCTCCTTGATTGTTCAATAAAAGTTCGAGTTGAAAAATTGTTTAAACGTCTTTTCTACACATTCTGGGCCTGTCCTTAGGTACAACACCCCCTGTCCCTAGGTATGGAAGGGGTGTTGTACCAAGCGACAGTGGAATAGGTTAACAATTTTTCATGTTGATAAAAACGAAAATTGCCACTATTAAAATAAGAAATAGGTGGCAAAATGCCTCTAGTTCAATATGATTAACCAGCAAACCCCTCTAATTTTGATACAAAAAATTAGAAAATTCAAAATGAAATTATGTGCTTCTGGTACATTTTCCCTATACGACGGTTTTGGGTAGGATCGTGTTTTGAAATTTCAACTCTTCGTATCTTTATCCCCAACTCTATCAACTGGGCTACTACGGCTCTTTTATGAACTTGTTGCAGTTGCAATTCAAAATTATTTCTGTGTGCAGAAAAAAGTATATATTATAATTAATACAATTGACATTAAATTATCTAAACTATTTGCACAGTAAGTCTGTATTTAACCATATTTTTAAATATGTATGTCCGGTCGCTAAAACGAGACTCTACCACTGTTCTTGTACTGTGGCCACCGCAACTTCTGTTCGCCTTATGATCGTGTTAAAATCATGATACATGTTAACGTCCAGCGCACTTCATAGGATAGGTCTAAAGAACTTGTAATATTTCTATGCTTTTTGCGTGAACGTATCAAAGCTGTTTCTCAACTTGCTACTGGTGTAAGCTAAATGTGTCGCATTCTAAAATGTCCTCGCGTTGGTGTAGTTTGAAGATTAGGATGGAAGCTCAGGTATTGACCTCGTCATCTGACTAAGGTTTAGAATTACGATGTGTTGTCCTCGGATCATTCTCTTTGTATTTGATACCGGGCGGACATCGTTAGCCCGGTTATGTTGCTCCAGATTGTCGTAAATTCGACAATCTACCTACCTACAGTCAGGTGCAAACTAATGATATTGTGACTCTTTGGTCATTAAGAAGTGACTTAACGTAGTTAAGTTACAAGTCTTTATTCGCTTAAAGATCACAAATAAATCCAGGACGTGTGCAAGTTGTAGTCTGGGCAAATTCCTGTAATTACCTGGGTGTGTTTCTCACTTCAGTGTCCGTAAAACTATCCATTTAAATCGTAGTCCATTACATGCCGTTGTCTACGTTGTGCTTGGTCCGGCTTGGTCAAATATGGTCACTGTGCCATAAAACCCTAAGTAAAAAGTGTTGTTCTAATTTCAATGATTCTTTTAAATATCTCTGGCATATACATTTTATGCACTAAAATACGCTTTACATAACATCTTAAGATACATACTCTTTTCATAACATCTTAAGATACATACGCTTTACATAACATCTTAAGATGCATACGCTTTACATAACATCTTAAGATATATACGCTTTACATAACATCTTAAGATACATACGCGTTACATAACATACGCTTAAGATACATATCTTTACATACACTTTACATAACATATTATGTGTGTGAATGCGCATTTTTGAGAGGGTCGACGAAAATGGTAATATTGCCAAAGTCTAATGCTATGTCGTCGACCAATCAGATGATTTATCAATGGATAGATGTCTTCTCTCGTTCCATGGATCAATCAGATGATGAATGTTTGATTCCACCCGGAGAACTAAAAAGTTAGGGTTACGTTACTTCTAGTTTTGGTCGCATGGTACTGACACATAGATAGGTTACCAATGCTAACCATACTCTTAGGTTTCCTATTTGAGAAATGCAATGCACCCTGAGAGAAATCAAACCTTCACAGACATGAAAATAAAAGGATTTTTCTGTATGTGTTTTCAGACTTTCAACTAAATGGTACCTTAACCAGTAAACTAAGTATAAATACCTTAAGTAATTCTTCTAAACAAGATCTTGCAACCGTATACATGTTTTTGGCTCTTTTACCTAAAACCTCTCATATTAGGTTTCTTTAAATAGCTTTAGCGAATATATAAAATGCGATTAAATAGCTTGGGAACGAAAAATTCTTCCGAGAACGTGACCAGAAAGAGGATTTGTTGAGGTCTGCGTGATGCATTAAAAGTCACCGCTATCTTATTCAAAGCGAGACACTCTTTTCCAAAAATAAATAACTCTCCTTTGATGTTTCACATTCTGCACGGCAGAGTAAAATATATGATATTTATACAAATATATGCATTGAATTGAACTCTTAGGAATATGCTCTCAAGGATATATTTCTAACAGACGCGAAAATGCTTCCCATGCTTTGGAGAAATTTGAATTTTAGAATTAAATATTTAGTAATTAATTTTTAATTGATTATTTTTTAATTTTATAATTACAATTTTAGATAAATGCTCCTCATCAAGTTTATAAATTTCACACGTTGGGTGGTGCTAGATAGGGATTAGGTGTATATTAACTCGCCCATTAATTTAACCAAGCCATCCATATTTTTAACTTTTAGCTGACAGAGTCCAGGAATAACAACCGGACTGCTACGAGTTTGAAACTGGATCCAACAAAAGACCGTCGTGCACGCAGCAGCTGATAAACGTCAAATCTGTCGTAGGCCCAAATATCCTTGTGTGGAAGTTTGGGGAATGGGGTTCCTTCTCGGGTGTCGACCTCGTTATACGACCTTGGCTCAAAATTTCGAGGTGTTGTCCTCGAATATCTCCCTTCATGATTGATCTCGAACCGCCTGTTCCGAGCTGAAACCCCAGTCTCCAAACTTCCACACGAGGATATTTGGGTCTACGACAGACTCTTCAATACGATCGTAAATTCATCTACCTACCATTGCTAACCTAAAGCTAGGTCTTCACTTGCGATTTCTAGTTGATCTGATAAAAAAATAGCTGCCGTATAAAATCTACAAGGTAAACACACTGCGATATATAAATCGTTGGATTAGAACAATTTTCCAATAGTTAGTCATTGAAACTACTTGTGCTACAGTCGCTTTTTGCTTCGGGAGAGAAGTAAACGGATGAAGCATCGTTATTGGGTACATACAATAACAAGTCAAAGATTACTAAAAGGTTAGTTTTACAAGTTATTTTAAAATTTATGTGAGTACCCTCCAAAGTTTTTCCAGTATTACCGAATGACAAAAAGTAGTTTTGACGAATTCTTGGGAATAATTGGTCCTTCAAGAACAATCTTCAATTTCTTTAAATTCTTCTTTTCAATTTCTTTAAAGAGTAACTCAGTATCAATTGCTGTTAATATTCGTCCATCATCACCTCCGGTGGAATCGTTGTTAGACATTTTTAACAATTATTTGCAGTTTTTTAAACAGAGACCAGAACAAGACTGCTTCAGAACTGAGACTAAACTATCGCAGGAGGGTGCATGTCCATGCCTGTCTGTGTGATTCATTGGGGTAGAGCGACAGTCGCGTCGCAGCGAAAATAGGACCGCTTGCAATTTTATAATCGCTACGATTGTTTAGTCGCAAGTTTGTACACTTGTATTTGAAACAATGAGTTTTATTTTTGCGACTGAAAAATCGCGCGACCAAAGAATCGCTGCAGCAGAAAATCTACTAGGTGCACACATTGCGATAGATAAATTGTTGAATTAGAACTTTTTTCCAATTAATGTCATTGAAACTACTTGTGCTACAATCGCTCTTTTGCTTCGGGAGAGAAGCAAACGGATTAAGTATCGTTATTGGGTACACCCATTTAAGAGTCAAATATTATTGAAAGGGCAGTTTTACAAGTTATGTGAAGATTTATGTGAGTACCCTGCAAAGTTTTTCCAGTATTACTGAATGACAAAAAGTAGTTCTGACGAATTGTTAGGTAAAAAGTAAGGTAATTTTAATTAACGCCGTACTAGAGTAACACAACGGGCATTGACGACGGTCCGGGATCAATCCCCTAAGGAAAAGATCCTAGGACAACACCACGTAATTTTGTACCACGACGAACTGTTGGGAATAATTGGACCAACAATATCAATCTTTAATTTCATTAAATTCTTCTTTTCAATTTCTTTAATGAGTAGGTCAGTATCAATTACTGTTAATGTTCGTACATCATCACATCCGGTAGATTCACTGTAAGACATTTTAAATAAGTATTTACAGTGTTTTAAACAGAGACCAGAACAAGACTGCTTCAGAACTGCGACTAAACTATCGCAAGTGGGATGCACTGTCGATGTGATTCATTGACAGTCGCGTCACAGCGAAAATAGGACCGTTTGCAACTTTTTAATAGCTGCGATTGTTTAGTCGCAAGTTTGTGCAGTTGTATTTGAAACAATGAGCGTTATTTATGAGACTGCAAAATTACGCGACTAGAAATCGCAAGATTAAAATCTAGTTTATAATAGCGAAAGGCGCTTTTAGAGCTACAGAGCGACCGTTGTGTAGCTCCAGAGCGACGTTAATTTAAATACCTACCTACCGAAGCGAAACTTGACCGTAGTGACAAACCGAACAATGTGCGGGTCTAATAAAATGGAACAGAACGACCTGCTCCCATGAGTATGGAACGCCGACTTATTATTTATTCTACTCCAAACGGGTAAGTCCTTCGGAGACATGCTACGGCAGATGTCGAAAATCGATTGCTGCAGTCACTGCTTCCATTACACCACGAAAAAAACACCAACAAAACCTAAAAAAAGCATCCAACCATTTTTGATACTTATGACTCCTTAGGGAACTGTTAATAGTATCGGTATTATATGGATCGGTTTCCTGTCATTTTTGTGCGATAGTGTTGGGTGCTTCTCAAATGATGTGACAATTTCCACCGAAATGGGTTTCAAGATATCCTTTTTACGTCTATTCATGTTTTTTAAGTTTGGGGCTCCATTTTTTGCTGCTCAAAATTCTACTCGTATCTAAATAGCAAGTTCATTTTTTATATTATACAACGATGCCCTTGGTGGTAGGTATTTTTTTTTCAATATGGTTCTCTGCCTATCTGATGCAACGAAGTTTTTCCAAGTGTTTTTCGTTTTTTATACGTTTATACTAGCTTTACAACCCTTCGTTCGAGAGTTCTTGTTAGTTTGATTTCAAGCATAGCTCACTTCATTTTAAAACAAATATAAATATAAATTAAGGCGACTGCAAGACGAAAATTGAGAAACGAATAATTTTCAACCACCAATGTTGTCATAAAATATTTAAAACGCTTTAATTTCAAATTTATCAAACGCTATAAATGTATTGCTTTGTAAGTTGGGGCTTCGTTTTCATACTATTCAAAATTCAACTAGTATCTAAATAGCAAGTTCATTTTTATACAGGGTGTCCATGAAAGAATGTCCCAGTTTCAATGGTATATTATAACATTTTAATTTAGACTATTTACAACAAATAATATATCAAATTGAAGGTAAACTCACCTAGTTTTTCTTACAAATATTCAATATGTGCACCTTTAGTTATACGGCACACATCCAACCTTAAGTCCAATTCTTACCGTAACAGGGGTGGCTTATCTGGATATGTTGAAAGAATGGCTCTTTCCCCAATTAGTAAAGGATGAACCTGTAAACTTTATTTACAACAGGATGGAGCCCCTCCCCATTGGAATCTTTTTGTACGAGAGTGGTTGAACGTCGAACGAGAGTGGTGACCGTTGGATTGGTCGTAATGGTCGAGACGACGGAGCTCTTTTTCGCTGGCCTCCACATTCACATGACATAACGCCATGCGATTTTTTTTCCCTATGGGAATTTATAAAAGATCGTGTCTACGTTCCGGCCGCTACCAAATGATTTTCCAGAGTTGAGACACAGAATTGAAGAGGCTATTGCTCCGGACTTGTTAACCAAAGTGTGGGAAGAATTGAATTGGATGCGTGCCGTATAACTTAAGATGCACATATTGAACATTTGTAAGAAAAACTAGATGAGTTTACCTTCAATTTTATATATGATTAGCTGTAAATAGTCTAAATTAAATTGTTATAATTTTACATTGAAATAAATATAATACCATTGAATTATATAATCTTACTAATTACTAATTTCACTACCCGACATCTCGACCTTAAAACTAGTCGCGCCTATGTTTTCTTACGTTTACGCAGTTACGTTTCGTCACCCACAGTTTTTTGCTTTGTCCGCTTCAACTGCTCGGCTCGCGACAGCTTTTGGCGCTCTGTGTTGATTCGAGTTTCACTAAAAATTTATGTCTTCTTGCATAGTGTTCTATTTTAACTTTTACTTCTCTGTTTCTTATGGAGCAACGAAGTGATCTGAAAATAGTTGCCAATGCTGAAATAGTTGTCAATGCTGAAATAGTTGTCAATTTGAAATAAATTCTACAGACTCCAGCTAAATAAGCTTGTGCAAATTTCGTGACGCCAGAGCAGCTCAGCTCTTAAAAATTTTGTTGCTTCAGACAAACAGATTGATTTACTGCTTTATATTCAAGTTTAATGACTAAAAGCAACATATGACAAAATGGTAATATATTGTTTAATATCAAGGCAAATATTGAGAGGTGTTGCAATGGATCGAAAATTTCATATCAGATTTATGTATAAACGCTATTCTTGCGCTTCTAACGTCCAGGCAACCATAAATTTAAAATTTAACTTTGTGACAAACTACTTCCAAAAGGGTTATTCCAGTATGACGTTCACCATAACCACCAAACGTATTGAGACTATTTGAGTCTGTTATTTCAATAACTTTTTTGTCTCATACAAAATTCAATTTTAATCTAAATTTCTTCCATCGCGGTTGCATCATCAAGAAATTTCTACTTATTTAAGTGAGTGATCGTGTTAAGTTTTTCAAATTGATATATTCCACAATTGTATCTAGCACCTGGCAAAATTATTACCAATGAAACAAAATTAAGTATTAAATACAGTTTCAACTGTACTTGCTAAAATGTATTTCAAACATAACTCAATTAATTTTGAAAATAAGTATAAATGGAAATAGATGTAAAAAATTAGGAAGGAAATAGTTTTAAACGTCATAAAAACGTCGAACGTTGAAATCGAATTAAACATTGGTTAAAACTAAAACTTTTATCCAATCCCTCTGCAACAGCTGAAAAAGCATTTATCCGTTTCAAAAACCATAAGGCGAACACAAAATGGTTTGCTACAGTTGAATTAGAAGAAAATCGATAGTATTCCAGCGGATTTGCTTTTAGTGATACGATTAAGTACTGTCGAATAAATGATGGCTTTTAAATGTTATTATTTGTATCCGGTTGGTGTTTTTATTCATCTTCCTATCACTCGATTCTTGACAGCTCTTTGTATTTTGAGTTGATTGTTCTCTGTATGCGATGTGTTCTATATTAAATTTTACTTCTATGGATAAGAAGGAACGGTGTAGCAAAATGGATATAGTCGCGTTAACTTAGAAATTCCAAACAAAATAACTCTGCAAATTGCATGACACAGTTACATCAGCGTTGCTTATGACGAAGTTTTTTTGAAAAAGAACGATTTGCAATCTTTCCAAACGCCATCCAGCATCTACGCGCAACAGTTGCAGACATATATTTGGCAAAAAAAATGATGATTTCGATTCACCATACCACACTGTACAGTTTGGCCAGGGTATTTTGATTCACTCAGTGTATGATTAAAAAGATTGCATGCTCTTATATTTCTAGTAACTACCATTTCTTAGTTTTGAGATAATTAACAGTTGTAAATGACACTAATAACGCGAATTCTGTTCCGACATCTCGATGGAAATGTAGTTCTACTATACTGATGGTTACTTTGGAAACAATCCAAAAACTATCCGTTGTATGATATTTCTTCAGGATCTTGTTTCATACATCACTCCTATCTGACGGAAGAATTTGTCAAATCAATTACCTACAACAATGAAATTCGAAAGATCTGATACGAGAGGTACGTATTAATAATGGTGGGTTTCCAGAAGTGTCCTTGTTACTGAAAAAGCAGTGACTTTAGCATTAGGAAATAATCTGTATTTAACCCTACCTAAGTTTTACTTGACAGTGTGTAGGTCAGCCGAAACGTTATATTTCCAACCGAATGTTTCACAGAAAATCAATATATGGCAGTTTGTAAAAACATTTCTATTTGAAACCGTTCAGTACGACGGCAGATCAATTTATCGCGTTTTTATTTTTGACACGCACACGTATATGTTTTTAATGTATTCTAAAGTGTTTTCATTCAACACAAAAAACAATGAGCAAATATTTAACAAAATACAAAAAGATAATGAGTTAAGTTCAATATCTGATACGTCTGTTAAGGTTAATTATGCGTAGTTATTACACGCATTTTATCATTATTCACCTTTCTTACAGTTTTGTATTTACAAAGCAGTACATTTCAGACAATTTATCATCACAGAGGTAACGTTCTCCTCAATTTTACGGGACCAATTGGAAGATAATCGTATTTGCAGCAGGAAGGTTGAGAGTTCGAAACTCATTTCAACCTAAGACCGTCGTATATGCGGGAGCTGGTGCACGCCAAATATTTCGTGGACGCAAATGTTCTTATGTAGGCGCGGTGTGGAAGTTGCTTCAGGAGTAGTGTGTTGACTCGTCATCTGACCTTGATCAATAATACGATGTGGTCCTAGTATCTTTTCACTTCGGGGTTGATCCCGAACCGTCGGAAATAACCCGTGCTACAGCACAAAGGATAACAATCCTTAGGGTTTCTGCTCACGGCACCATAGTCCTGTAGACTCGAAGTGTGAAACATTTTTAAACAACAATATGAAATCAGTTTCGCGAGTTTAAACTGTATTTATTTCTTTAACTTGGCCTGTGCGAAGGCAATTGCGGGAAACATCTGTGTGTATTTCTTTTTCAAACCGCTTAAATTGTATAGATCTTTTCATAGTACTAATGATAAAGCTGTGCAAATGTGTAGACATGGAAATTATTTATCTTTGACGTATGTTAAACATTGACGAAAAGCTTTTTTTTAACTTAAAGAGGATTCTTTCATTTAAACCTGTACTGGGACCCTTTTGTTAAAGATTCTATTAAACGGATACTGGAGACCTTTAAACCGTTACTGGAGGGAACTTTTCTATTAAACTGGTACAGGGGAAATGATAATGCTTCATTGAAACCAGTTCTGGTGCTCTTAATTTAAACTGGTACAGGGGAAAATGATAATGCTACATTAAAGCCAGTTCTGGTGCTCTTAATTTAAACTAGTACAGGGGGAAATGATAATGCTTCATTGAAACCAGTTCTGGTGCTCTTAACTTAAACTGGTTCTGGGGCCTTTTCATTTAAATTGGAACTGGGACATTTCATTTAAATCCAGACAGGGTCTATTTATTAAAATGTCTTCATTTGAACTTGTGCTGAGGTCTTTTCCCTTGAACCGAAACTAGGGCCTTTTATTGAAAATGTACTAGGACTTCATTTAAACTAGTTTTGAAGTTCATTGAAATCGATCTTGAGGGGAGACTCTTCGTTGAAAGGGTAGTGAAGCTCTTCATTTAAACTAGTTATGGGGCCCAATATCAGAGGCTCTTCATTTAAGCTGGACTGGTTCTTTTCATTTAAACCGGTACTGGGGTTATTTACTTTAACAGTTACTGGGGTCTTTTATTAAAACCGGTATCATGTCACTTCATTTAAACTGGTTCTTGGGTCATTTAAATCGGTAATCGGTTCTGGGGACGTGAATCGAAACCTGGTTTTGTTACTGAAAATGATACCGAGACTCTTCACTTAAACTGGTACTGGGGGAAGGACAACAGTTGAGGGCTTCACTAACGTACCCCTGAATACATTGTAAAGTGACTAGACTGTTCCACAGAACAGCTAAATTTTGAGCTGCAATGAGTAGAGTGAAACGAGTCGATTTGAAGAGCCGTATCAAATATTTATTTTGCACCTGAAAGTGTCTCTTCTCCATCACACGTCTGCTCAACAAGCGTTCTAAGAGTGTGTATTTGTCTTTGCAGAACCGGGGGGCAAGGCCATGAAGGCCGTTGCCATGGATACAGCGGAAGATAGCCTAAGCCAAACCAGTGATGAACAACTGGTCTCTCTGCAGATATACGTCCCAGAACTAATTGTACAGGTGAGTTAAACATCACTCTTCTTATTTGCATTCGTACAGTGTACATTTCAGGGATCCTCTTTATGTGATACAAAGTAAAATGCACTTAGATATGAGAAATTGTGCTGTTTTTATATTCATGAGGAATGATTAGGTTTCGAATATGTACATAGCGGCTCTTGAGAGAAGGCATGTGACCATGGAGGAGTCCATTTGTACAAAAAGTACAAATGGTGGTAAAGCATCCGAATGGTTTCAATGAGATGTCTCGTCCATCAAGATATCACCAATTTTGCTGATGACAAGATATCTCATCATCAGGATATTGCTGATTTTGTTATGATGACGAGATTGGGATCTGGCCGTCAGAATTATTTTAAAGACGAGAGCTACCTCGTCCATCACGATCTGCTGATGGTTTTGCTAACAACGAGAAACATTGACAAGACCACGACCAGGTGAGTTGAGCTTGCAAGGAAAACACAGCCAAATCTCTAACTCGTATATTGTGGTCGCCAAGTCGTGATAAGCATAGAACTATAACTTCAAGCATAGAACTATTAACCTTTCCGATGGTTTAGTTTTGCATAAAAAAAACTTCCACGTAGTGGCCAGTATATGATACAAAACCACAGTTCCAAACTCACTAGTTCTTGTTCAATGAACAATTGTATTTCCTATTTATATCCCTTGGAGTAATAGGGAAGTTATAACTCCACTAGGTATCTCGTCATTAGCAAAATTGACCAAATCTTGAACGAGATATCTCACTGAAAAGACTTGGAGGGTGAACTCGGACACAGAAAGCTCACCAATGACAACAAATGTTGGAATGTATTGCTTACGTTTAACCTTCTCCCTATTTTGACGAATAGACTCTTCCGAAATCACATGACTCAAATGCTAAATCCAAGATGGCGTCAAAATGTGTAGAATTAACATACAGAGAAGAATAAATAAACAAACGGTCAATATTTCATCATACAATTTTGCCACGGCTTACATTTTAAGAGTAGAGTAAACGATAAGCAACATTTGTTAAAAACAATTTTGGTTGCTTTTTCTTGCAGCAACTTCCGTAAAGAAATTATTCCGCACAAAATTTGGCGCCGTCAAGATTCCACAAGATTTTTAACATTAGGGTTGCCGAAAAATTGACTTGGCGTGCCGGGTTGTCAGATTTGACGAAAAATCAAGTGGGATCGTAAGGTAAACTATAACCGCCAACTAGTGGAGCCGATCCCAATTTTTGTTATTTATTGATTCGTTCGGTCTCGGAGAAATATGGAATTTTACAAAAGCGAAAATC
This sequence comes from Metellina segmentata, assembly GCA_947359465.1. Lineage (NCBI taxonomy): Eukaryota > Metazoa > Arthropoda > Arachnida > Araneae > Tetragnathidae > Metellina > Metellina segmentata. The sequence continues at coordinate 68,070,068 of OX375882.1, forward strand.
AGAACGTAGAACAGAAAACTAGTAAGACGAAACACTAAACTATATATTATAATTACAGATCTATAATATAGAGTTTCATAGGAAGAGGTATCAAGAAAAAAATTATAATTAATGTAGCAAAAGTTAGTTTTTTAAATCAGCGATGAAAAGGTTTTTGAAACTTAATCTTTTAAACTTAAAAGTGAAGAAAATGTTATTTTGGAGATGTAATCGATTGTTCTGACAACCTGGAATCTATTGGTTGATTTTGCAAATAATTTTAGTCTTTTAAAATGTTTTAATAAAAAATTTTTATGTTATAGAAGTAACATAAATATTAATTTCGTTAAGTAGACCAATAAATATTAGAATATAGCAAGTTCAAAAAATAATCACTAAGTTAGTATATTTAAATTGATTCAAGTATGGATATAAAAGTTCGTCTTTTAAAATTAGCGCAAATTCAATACATATGCAAATTAAAATACAGAACTGTGAAATTCGTTTTACTATACCGTAGTAAAAACGAAGCAAAACCGTTTGACCGAAATTTATTCACCTTTTACTCACAAAATCTTATTACTCTATTCATATTTATGAACCTAAATTACTTTTTCATCTAAGTTTTAATAACCTTTTTAAAGCCTAATTACGTTTTATACAAAAATTAGTATTCATTCTTTTATTTTAAGATATTCCTCTTTATCGAAAATTGAATTCAGAAGCATAGTTTTTTATAGTTGAGTTAAAATTGCATTTGTTTACAGAAAATCGACAGTATTTTATTCAGATACCTTTTTAACAATAACAGTTTCATAATCATCAATATAATCACGAAGAGCAAGATATCGGGATATTTTTTTTAACTACTCAATTTATTGAACATTTTACTAACCGACACCTCTCTGCTTTGTAAAAAAAAATTTCTTTCAACTTTAAGGCTATTAATCTGCTGATTATTTAATATCAATTATCTGTGAGCATTCACATATTGACTGTTATGAGGCTGAAATTGTTATTACACACAGAAAACTAATGACTACAATGAAAGGGTTTCCGGGAAAACGATAAAGGAAAATGACATTTTTAATTAATGAAGCACAGAATTTTTAAACTTTTGTACATTTACTCTGATTTTCTATGCTCAGCTTCATTATAAGCTAAAATATATTTAGTCACACACGCACTGCACCATTATCACTCGACAACGATACTGTAGTTAGCATGCAATACTTTCGTGCCGTGTGATGTGATGTGATTAGCATGCATGCACCTGCTACAGCGTGTCCTTGATATGCAGATAACCTTCTCGCCTTGTATTTGATATTCGAATTTTGAACACAACGTGTTTTTATTGTATCTGCAGTCATGCATACTTCAATATTTTAAGGAACGCGAAATGTTAAAATAAATCGATTTTGAGAGTTTTGTAAATGTAGTCTATTTTAGTTCCTTTAAAATATTCCTCTGTTTTGTTTTAACTTTTATGAAGCGTTTTAAAAGTATAACTGAAACCAACAATGAACTTGTTGGACGGTAGAGTGATGACGTCAACACAAAGAGAGTGTTTGCTAAGCCAAAAGCCGATTGGCTGAAGTACAATATATCGCGAATATGCAGTACAATATATTGCGACTCTGCGTTGTTTAGTACAATGGTTCTATTCAATGTTTTTTAATCCAATAGGTACGCCAGAATTTAGTATACTTTTAGTGGAATAGAAAAACAAAGGAACAGTAGCAACCACCAAATCTTACAGGTGAAAATGGTAATGCATCTATCATTGGAATAACATTTAAAACGAGATTGAAAACACAACCATAACACAACTGAATGCGAGGTAGCCCATCAAGAAAATATAAAAGTACAGTAAGCAATGGGTAACGTTTTTATGTGTCTAGGATCATGCGACCAAAACTAATAATAACGTGACTCAGACTACTTTCGTCATCCGGTGGGAACGAACATTCATCACCTGATTGGTCTACGGGACGTAGTAGTGGACTTTGGCAATTTTACCACTTTTTTCGCCACTCTATAGAAATGCGCAATAACTAATCTATCTTGTCACAAGATGTTATATCACCAAACGATGTCAAATCACCCAACCAAATAAATTTTTCACAGAGCTATTACATGACTACTAGTCAACATATTGTTTACTTTTTGAAGCTATGCGTACTAGGAATACTAGTGTACTTATATTTCTCATCTATGAGGTAGCTATTTCTTGGAAGTACTGTTCTGTTAGGTTATTAGTACCGCTTGTCTCTCTAAGTGAAGTTGAGTGGCCATTGATGGGTGGAATGGAATTAAGAATATTTCGCATGGTCACTAAATTGACTAAATGGACTCTAAATGGCCAGGTTTTAATCGATGACCAGGCAGGTTTCACTGTACTTTTTAAAATCCATAAACTGGTTCTTGGTATTTTGTAGGATTGTTGTAACATTTCCAATTGTTTTTCCAGAAATGTATGCAGTTCAACAGAGAGGAACTGATATGGGATGTGAAGAACCAGATACTGGCAGCTCTTCCAAAGGTAATTATAACCAATAAAAGTAAAACAGAAAACAAACTTTGCAATTTAATCACACAATCCCCTATTCTTTTTCTGGACTTCGATAAAATGTAGCATACTCAAATCCTCGTTATGGAGTATCAACCCTAGGAAGGTATAACATATCATATATCAGTTATATGCATGAAACATAGCATACAACTGATTTGTTGGTATCTTTTAAATATATACACAAGTGTGTAAAAAATGAAGTACCTGAATTCGTATCAAGTATGTCCACCTTATCTCAATCCAATGAAACACGCTTGGGATGCTCTTCAACGTCGTATTGCCTGCCGTCTACAAAACCCACCAAGAACCGCACAAAAGGGAAGACGTGGTCGTCTATGAAATAGATTGCTTGTCATAGGAACTCTTATACAGTCTTGGGGAAAACATATCTGTATGTTTTGAGACTTGCTTTAGGGTCAGAGACCAGAACATTCCCTATTATGTTAGTTTTAGTAGTGAGAAGACAGCAAGAAATGTTTATCTTCGAAATATATAAAACCTGAAATGGATTCAGCAAGCTTTTTTTAATTTCTGCAATTCCAATTTTCACCGTGAGGTTTGAAAGGGTTTCTTATTTTCTCCCATAGATTGAAGAACATTCATTTGTCCTGTGAGGTATTTCAGCGCGGAGTACTTGGCAAGATATTCTACCAAGTCTGTCACAGACTACTTTTGCTCGCTACTTGGCGCGGGCGCTTCTATTTTTTAAAATTTGGCGGCTCGTGGTATCTTTATAAAGTCGTCTCAGAAGCTACTTTTTCAAAATTTTGTTATTCCAAAATTTTTTTGATGAATCCAAGGTTAACGAAAATTTAGTTTTTAAACTCTTTTTTTAAATACATTTGTTTCCAAAAATTATTTTTAGATTTTTTTTTCTTTAGCGTGAAATTTTCAAGGGAAGCCAAGTTCGAAGTTTTGGCGCCAATGCACTGGTAACCATGAAAAAAACACATAGGAATATTCTAAGTACATACCTTAATAAAAAAATATTTAGCTTTTATTTTAAAAAATAAATTTCTTGGCGAGATTTCTAATGTTTGCTTCATATTTAATTAGAATATTTTGCGCTTAGCCTACTTAATTTACCTGAGAAACTAGGGATTAAAAGGAAATATTTTTAATACTTTTTTTTAAATTTGCTATGACAGCCCTGTTCTTGCATTACATTATCCTTCCTTCTTGGACATGTGTATACTTAATGTAATAGATCTCGGTAAAGCTTAGCATAGATTTTCTGGGAATCTTAAACGCATTTTTACTAAACTCAGATCCTGGAAAATAAGTTTTAACTTTCGTTATCCAGACACTTTTCTTATGTTTCTTTTTTCCCAAAAATATGTTTCTATGAATAATTATTTCAAAAATATGTAATGCCATTATAAGCAAACATAAAAACATTCAACAGTTTCCACATCAAACAGAAACTGCCTCTGTGACTAAAAAAGCTTAATCTGTTAGACTATTCTATTCCTGAACAATACATGCGCTTTTATTTTATTTGCATTTATTACTTTTTTTTGTTTCTAAAGTAGGGCTACATCTTTCACCACTACCTTTTTACCCCAAGGTGTAATTCGATTTGCTAATGCCAATGATGGTTAAAAAACGAACTGAGTAACGATCAAATGATATTTGGTCTCAAAAATAAAAGTTGCTTTGAAGAATTAAAACGTGTTTGGAGTACTTATTCAATGATTTTAATGAAGAATAATTTTTATGTTTAAATACATAATTTAAAAAAAAATCAAAATCGCAAAGAAAATACCGAAATCCTGAGTAATTCCAAGAATTAAAGTTTTATCAATAGTGGCATAAAAATTGCCGTTCTTTATGCAATGAAAATTTAATTTATGTTTTACGTAAGATGTAACTTTACTTTGTAATGAAAACTTTCGGATCATATGCAAAACATTTATTTTATTCATGACAGACTTTTTTTGTTACAGCATAAACCTTAGTAAATGCATCTGTTGATTAAAAGACGTTTATGTCTTAACATTTATTGGTACAGAAAACAAAAAGTATTATTTTCTCCTCGTGGGGAAATCATAAAGCTTGTTTAATAAACTCTTTTTTAACCTAGTCATTATATAAGGTGATTGATTTTTAAACTGCAATAGTTTGCCTATTTAAAAGTGACCAGCAATTTCGATTTCTTAGAAACAAAATCTCCATAGAAAGATATTTTCTGTTGGACAACAGTAGGGTAATAGAAAGGGTTCTGAACCAGAGCGGTGCTGAAGTGTTATTAAGGTATATCCCTCCTACTGGTGGAATGGAGTTGTTTATCTCCGGTAGCTTCAACGAGCTGAGTTGTTTATCTCCTTTTAGTAGCACGTTGTAAGCATCACCACTCTACCAGCAGGAGCGAAACATATCAATATTACTTCATCTCAGCTATGATCGAACGCATATCTGGTACCATACAGACCACTCTGGTGCCTCGCTCAAATATATGGGAGACAGAAAATGTCAGGCTGCCTTTTCTAGATTTGTGAGCGGGCATATCCTTCTTTCAGGGACACGAGGCTTTTCCAACTTATCTAAAATGTAACACTGAACAAGCCTCACTAAGTCCTCTGGCCTGCGTTGGTCTAACAAGGGAGGATCTCTATGTAAGTCTTGAACGTGGACTTTCTGAACAATTTTGGGACTTATGTACTTGGTCTAACTGTTTAGCTAGACCAAGTACATAAGTCCCAAAATTGTTCAGAAAGTCCACGTTCAAGACTTACTTATAGATCCTCCCTTGTTAGACCAACGCAGGCCAGAGCAAGGGAGGATCTCTATGTAAGTCTTGAACGTGGACTTTATGTACTTGGTCTAACTGTTTAGCTAGACCAATGAATAAGTGACAACTGTACTAATGGATGTCTGTACATGAATGTAAGTACTAACGTTTTCGCATTTGTCTGCTTTTCAGGAGCTAAAGGAAGGCTTCAACTACGGCCTGTTCTGCCCTCCGGTGAATGGACGGGCGGGGAAGTTTCTAGACGAAGAGAGACCCCTGGCTGATTATCCATTTACAGATAATTCGGCTTATGTCGAAGTGAGTTCTTGTCTTTTTGCTAGTCCGAGTGGTAAAGACAAGTAGGTTTATAATTGAAAACATGCCCTCGTGAATTTTGAGAATTGGCAAGTAATTGATCAAGACGCAAATGTACATCTGAGTGAAAAATTGAACTACTTTTCTTTGATCCTTCAAAATTACCATGAATACCAATTAATTATCCTATACACAACAGTTTGTGAATAAAGGACGTTAAAGTATTTTTTGTTAAGGTTTGAAATATCAAAAATTTGGCATTTAGACTGGCATGGAGTCCATGGAATATCAGAAGTCCTTCATCCTCTAATAAAATGAATTGAAATTCGGTGGCAAAATAAATACTAATTGGTAAAACCTGAAATACACACAAACACGACGACTTTTAATTTAAATCTCTGTGAGAAGTCAGTTTCAATTTTAATTTTTTTTTCAGACCTTAACAAAAAATACTTTAACGTTCTTTATTAACAAACTGTTATATTTTCGCGAATTGAAAACTTATTTTCAAAGGACCTTATTCCTTAATTCAGCATATTAGGTATGTAGATCACATACGAAAATTTAAGATGGTAAACCACGTACAATCAAGTGAACACTATTGCAGACTGAATCTATTTGGCGTCGATCCTTTAACACTGTTCTGATCCCTAGCCTAAAGTTCCAGTTAAAGAATCACATGTATTCAATTCGGATTAGTCCCGGAATCGAGCTCCACAGCACACACACACCCCTTTCGACAGTCCCGGAATTGAACTTAACAATACAAACCTTAACATAATCTTTTAACATCCTTTATTTACAAACCTTAACAAAAAGTGTACCAGGAATTGCTGAAGCCTGATTCAGCTTGAAATGGTTTCTTACTAAATGATAATTATTAGTGTTTAATGTGCTTATCTGCACTATGGGTTATTTCAACACACTCCTTCTCAATTCACACATTTCCTAAGCATTCTATGCAATGTAAAAAGACAAGCCGGTTAGGTATGTATGCAATGTATACCCCACCAATGACTTTTATCGCCCTGCAAACAAATGTGCATAATATATACGTATTTCATAAGCATTATATACAGTACCTGCATTTTACACATTGTCGGTACCATGTACACATGAAGGCGTCGCACATTTATGAGTTAAGAATATAAAAAATTTTGATGACGATACATTAATTTATGAACTGTCAAAGTGCCTGTTAAAATCTATGAAATTAGCTATGGGATTTGATTAAGTTATGAACAGAAGGTTAATACGTTTATTCTCAACAGAATAAGTTTTGTAATATCTGTATTGAATACTATTTACTGAATGGAAAAACTCAATTGCACAATTGTGTTCTACTTTTCGAATGTCATCTGATTATTTTTGTGAACAAGAAACTTCAGAACAATATCTCTGATTTAAAATTCCTTCCATCCACAGCTGCCATAGAGAAATCCTAGAGGTATTCGAGGGTGATAGAGGTTGGTCAGCAGACTACTATCTCTGGCCAGTGGGCATTTCATATCAATTTTATTTTATCCTGGTCTTAAGGTCATTCCTACCTATCGGGGAAATGCAACATGCTATTGATCATCCCCTTGCTTTTCATTGACTATCGAGAGAGGATCTATATTTTAATCCTTTGCTCGTATTGAACTTTTTGAAGATGTAAAGAACTCATTGACTTGGTCCAGCTAGACCAAGTGGGTAAGAAACAGTAACAACTTTTCGAGTGTTGATTTCATACTTCACCTTAATTCTCTATGTGTTTTCGACAAGGTATCATGTTCATCAAAATCTGACCAATTTTGCTAATGGCGAATTGTATCGTTATCAAAATATTACGAATTTTTATATGACGAGGAGATCAATATGGTGGTCAGTTTTCCTCTAATTACAAGCTATGTCGTCCATCTAAATCTCCGAATGGTTTGATAATGACAAGATACCTCATCAAGACAGTCACCAGAAGGACTAATCACACATTGTTTACAGTATTCACATGAATCACACTGTGTACAATATTCACACGAATCACACATGTTGTTGTTGTTTCTTATCCTCCAAAACGGCCTGACTTTGTCAGAACAGGTCCAAGAATCCGTTGACCCAGAGAAAGTCGATCACAAGAAGAGGAGATGAGTATATATCCTCCCTAGAGAGGTTCATGCAATCCAGGATGTGCGCAGCAGAAGCCTGGTGTGCGTGGCACTTTAAACATGTAGCGTAGAGTTTTTTGCCCTCAAAAAATGAAAGACACTTCAAGTGACCGCTGGCAAGACGTGAGAGGCTGATCTGGAACTGTCTATCGCACAAAAGGTCTAGAAACAACCCCGGCTTACCACCCATATACCAATGGTGGTGGGAGTTACCAACTATTTCTCTTTGTTTTTGGTATTTCTTCCGAGAAAAAAGTTCCAAATAGATGAGTTCATAAGAGGAGGGGTTGGATGACCGCAGCCCTCCTTTTCAAGATTGTCAGCTACTTCATTACCGAAAAGATCCACGTGAGATGGAATCCACTGGATGGGGATCTCATAAAGCAGTGATATGAGCCTCAACTTTTGCAGGATAGAGATGCTTACTTTGTCCCTATTAAGGTCCAATTACAAAGGTGTTGAATAGAGCTGCGGCTGTCACTTGTTGTTCACAGTTGTTTTCACTTAGGATAGCCTGAAGTCCTACATCGATTACAATTAATTGGCTTCTGAAAACTGAACAGAAGTCCGGGTTTCGTTGACAAAGAGTTATTTTCTGCTGGTAAGTTTCGATGTAGATGCCACTACCTGCCAGTTCACTAATTTTGATACCGTCAGTAAAAATCTGAATGTCACTCTTAGGTATTTTATTTGTGATTTCTAAGCCCAATTGGTCTAAGATGATCTGTCACAAAATCCTTCTTATTAACCGGAGTGGAGACATGAATCTATTGTTGTTGTCTACATTGTGTACGGTATTCACATGAATCTATTGTTGTTGTCTACATTGTGTACGGTATTCACATGAATCAGACATTGTATACAGTATTCACGCGAATCACACATTGTGTACTGTATTCCCATGAATCACACATTGTGTACAGTATTCACATGAATCCCACATTATGTGCAGTATTCACTTGAATCACACATTGTGTACAGTATTCACATGACTGGCACGTTGTGTACAATATTCCCATGAAGCACACATTGTGTACTGTATTCACATGAAGCACATATATTGTGTACAGTATTCACAGAAACCACACATTGTCAGCTTGTTTATAAATGCTTGTCAATTTGGTTGGAAATAAAGAGTTATTTGTCGAGAAAGTTGTTCGTAAATTTTCATTGACTGCATAAATATATCTTGCTTGTTTTTGAAATAAACAATATTTTTTTCCAATATTTCTTCAAATAACATTACAGGTTTCTTTGAATGAGAATATTTAAAATTCTGGAATTATACATGGGGATTAATTTACTGTACTGCTTTATTAAACTTATTCAGATTTGTTTTTCATAAACATTCACAAATTAAACATTGCGTACTATAGCATATTAATCAACAAATGTTGTCAGTTACTTCTAAAACGCTTTATAAATAATATTTTTAAAAAACGAAGGTTATTAAAGCATCTATTTCACACTTTCAAAAAAGTTTGCAGCATTTAAACTTTTATTATACTCTTATCCTTTCTGTTTTTTACCAAGTGAAAATATTTATGAACATTTTAAATCATTCATTACTAATTATATATTCTTTTCTTTTCAGTTAAGATATAAACGTAGGATTTATAAAATTAATATGGAAGAAAAGCAGCTAAAGCAATTACACAGCAGGGTAAGTTACATTTTATAGAGCGCTATCCTTTTTTCAGTATCAAATCATTTATCTTAATTATTTCTTGACATTATCATAATTATCCTAATTATTGCTTGACTAATATGCAATAATTATGTAAGGTACAAATTATTCAAGTAACATTTTGACTATATAACATCTAGTGACTACGAACACAGTGTGATTCGTAGTCACTAGATGTTTTTGGGATGCTTTTCGTTTCGCCGAGGAAGAATTTCTTAGAAAAACACCGTTTTAGGTTTATTAAAAAAATTTTAAAACGTGTACGAAAGTAATTTTTTAAATATAAACAAATTCAAGTAATTAGCTATCAGCAACTTCCTGATTTCCTAAATTTGCCCTACCACCAGAAAAAATAAACTTAAATTTCGCGAAAAAGACCCGGAAACTTATTTTTTTCCAACACTAAAATCAGAAGGCATGGAAAAATCGAAAAATAATGATCTACTAAAATTAATTAAAGCAAGAATAGATATAACCTAATACGGCTGCAATATGCTGTGTTTAAAATACAAACTGGAAGTATTTTTTCTTCAAATTTACACGAAACCGAAAAGAATTGAAAAAAAATTCATAATAGTCCCGAATAAAGTTAAAGGACGTTATAACGGAAATCTTGGGGGAAAGGACATTATAAGGGACCAATGCAATATCAAAAAAGTACAACAAACCGGAAACGAAAATAACATTCCATAATATTCAAGAAAGAGGGCTTGAAACGAAAATTTTTTTACTTATAAACCTAATGAAGCAAGATTGCCTTTGTCTGCCACAATTCGCTACAAAAAAGCATGCCAAAAGCGTTGTTAACAAAAAGTTTTTATAACAAAGCCAAACGTTTGACTAGGTTGCTCATATTTGAATTTTCGGTGTTGTGGGCTCGCGGGAGTTTGGATCCTAGTTATGACTTTGGATCATACAAGTTATAGACCATCTTGTGCACTCATACCCATCAGAATATATATTAAATTATAGTTAATTTAATTACTATTAGTCTTAATATACCTAGATTTTTCCTGAATATACCTAAACCTTTCGTGAAGGTTCCACTGCCATTTAAAAGGCTCAAGTTTTTCAAATTTTTAATGAGGCTAAGAAACCCAAGCAGGAAAATTCTGTCGCAATTTAAGTCATGGTTGCTCAGGTGCATAAACACTGTATTTTGTATGCAATTTCTAGTCCCTAATCCCTACCCTTTGTGGTTCTCCTCCCTCTCCGGAACTAATGGAATCTGTGTTCCTTTACAGGCCAATCTTCGTCGTTTATTAGACCATATCCACAACAATCACGTAGAAAAAATAACAAAAATGTGCTCAAGGGGTCTGGATCCCAACTTCCATTGCCAAGAAACGGGAGGTAAGTTCATTTTCTCTTGAAATTGATAAATTCAAGGAAACGCATCCTGGAATTTTAGTGATCCAATTCTTAGAGGCCCAAACCCTTTAAGCCCTTCAATACTGTTAGGTTTCTTGCCCGCCACACGAAAAAATTTAAGGATGAAATTTACAGGGGACAATGTGTATGGTTACTCTATACGACTCAATTGGACATGTGATAGCTTTTATCATTAGAGATGTTATCATCATTATCAGTGAAGCCAACTCATAAGTGTCAGGACCATTTGAGCCCTTTGCCTTAACCTCATTTTTATGGTTGGGGCTCTCCTTCCCCTTTTTCAAGCTTGAAGGATAAATATTACAAGCAATATATTATAGGCATTGGATACCTCGATCTAGCTTCCCACTCTTCAAATTTCCATACCACGCCAACGTGAGGACATTGAAGGTCATAACGATACCATCCCCCACGTACACGATTCCTTTTGGTTGTCTCGAGTATAAAAAGTATGTGAATCGCTTCTTGGATGTGATATTTCCTTCCTGAAGTTTATTTAAGCCCCTTCTGGATGCCGTATCAATTCACCTCTGTTGTAGGATCTTGTTCTTGTTGCTTTTCCTGTCACGGGTGTTAATATAGCTATACAGTATACTAAGTCCCTTGAAAAAAATGTATTTTGCTGACTGATGTACTAAGTCCATGGAAGAAATCAGTATAGTTAAAACCTTTAGTATCTATGGTTCCAAGCACGCTCCAAAGTACAACACACAGGGACTTCCACAGAGATCCTCCCTTGCCAGTCCAAAGCAATCCAGAAGATGACTTGAGGAGTCGTTATATTTTAGACAGGTTATTTATAGTTACATTTTAGACACGTTAAAATCCATTTTAACCCAGAACGAAAGACAGATAAATGATGTCTCCGCTCACAAGTCTAGTAAGGGTGGTCTGATGCTACCACCAGTATATTTGAACGAGACACCTGATTGGTCTCGATTGTATTAAGTATGAGTAGTCGGACTCCAAATTTAATTATTTAAACTCTTCTTTAATAACTCTCGAAATATTCGTGGCTAAATAAAGTAAATAAAGCAACATTGTTTTAGAATGTATCGTTATTACGAAACCGGTGAGGATATTTTTCAGTAACGATAAATCTCACCAAACTAACAAACCGGTTTTTACTGGTATTTAAACCCTAATTTATGACAAAGATATAATGGGTAAGATATAAAGATAAATGGACCGTTTTAATGGGAAAATAATAAGTCTAAGGCTAATAATAGATATGAGAATAAATGTTTAAATTACTTTTATTTGCATATCAATAGAACCATTTTCTTGAAATATGTAATGGAATTCAGCAATTACTATCTAATTTAAGCAATATTATTATAATTTAAGTATCTTAAACTTTCTTCATATAACCTAGTAAAAGATCTAATTACTCGTATATTTAGTGGGGATGTCTAGACTTTATTGCTCTTATTACTTTCGAAAGTGCAGTTGCAATTAGTCTGCAGAAAACCTCAGAAAATTATTCGAAGCGGTATAAAGGTAGCTTTATGCAACTGTCTGATACATTTTACTTTATTGGAGCCTTTATTTACAACACAATTCCCTTCACTTTACCGACTTCGAAGCGTAATTAAGGTCAGTCAAATTCTGAATCTTTTATGCGCCTTTTGTATTGTAAGAAAGAGCCTGAAATTGAATCTTTGCGCACAGGGATAGAACCATCTCTCCTCTTTTATGCTAAGAACTATGTGCTTCTATCATAAATTCTTTCATATTTCAAAAGTAGGTTATTTAAAGAATGCCTACAAAATAAGCACCAAATGGATCAATAAAGTTTATGAGTTTCATAACTTTAAGCATTTAGGTCTGAGGCATACTTTCGTAATACAATAAGACAGGCCTCGAAATAGATTTTTTAATACAGGTGCACCTTGGGCACCTAAGTTTTTAAATTAGGTGCACATGTTATATTATAGGAGCACATTTAAGAAAAACATAATATAAGAGCATTAATGTAGTGTAAACTACTTTATTAGTTGGGTATGTTTAGATAGTAAATAAAAATATTTAAACATCTAAATTCTCCCTTCCTGTCGCGATAGTCGCTTCAGCAGAGCCATCTGGAAAATGTTTCGATCATCGGCAAGTTCTGGTGGCATGGCACAAATGAACCTTCCTCCTGTATAAACCCGTTATGGCCCAGCGATTTTGCTTTCGTATAGTGTGTATTTAGGAATTTTAATTACGTTCCTTTAGAGCGAGAGAGGTCGATACTAATATTTTGTTCAAGCATCAAAATAACATAAAACACGTCCCCCCTCCCTTTTTTTTAACGTGCACCTAGCGGGAAAAAATTAGGTGTACAACTCTATCTTCATGTGCACAGTGCACCTGTGCACCTGGGTATTTCGAGCCCTGCAATAAGATATGATACCTAGAAGATCATGGTTGCTTGATTGGGTTAGTTTTATGGCTCAACGTTTCTATTCGGCCAAGCTTCGCCAAACAGAAGATGGATAGAGTGAATGCTGATAGAACACACACAAGGAAAGTTTTTCCGCCACAGAAGAGATTGGGTGGTAATTAAAATAACTTCGCACTGGAGCAGCATAAAGGGCTATCCGACACAAAGATAGGTGGGTAGGTATTCAATTAACGTCACACTGGAACAGCACAGCGGGCTATTGGCGACGGTTCGGGATCAATCCCGAATGTACAGAAAGATCCGAGAGAGGACGACACCACGTATTTTTTAACTATAGTCAGATGTTGAGGTCACACCTGAGCTGGTACCCCTCTCTCCAAACTTCCACACCATGCCACCATGAGGACATTTGAGGACATGACAGATTGAACGTGCGCTAGCTTCCTTTGTACCGCACGGTCTTCGGTTGTATTCGAACTCACAACCCTCAGGTTGCTAATCTGTAACTTTTCCAGCCGTTCTACCACGGCACCCGATATAAAGAGAGAAATACATCCAAGGTAAGCTACAGGTAACAAACCTACAACTCGCAATTACTTTGGTTGGTTGAACTGTGACTAAATTAAGTTTGGCAGTCCCATGTCCCCGACCCCTAATTCCAGCAGAATCGCTCAAATACAGTTATGAAGATAAAAATTTGAAAAACTCGATTTTTATTAACTTAAGACTAATTAAGAACTTTATTTCCCTAAAATATAAAATTTTCTCTTGAGTTTAGGTGAAATAGGTTTAAGGTGCAAAGGTCATATTTCGCTAAACTGAGCTGAACATCAAATGAACATAGACGAGGTAATTAGGTAATTTTTAGTTAACGTCGTACTAGAGCAACACAACGGGCTATTGACAACGGTCCGGGATCAGTCCCTTAAGGGAAAGATCCGAGGACAACACCTCGTAATTTTGAACCACGGTCAGATGACGAAGCAACACCTGAGTTGGCACCCCACTCTCCAAACTTCCACGCCAACCCAACGTGAGGACTTTCGGCCACGACAGATTTAAGGTGCACCAGCCGCCTCTACACCATACGTTTACAAACATCCATGCCCGAACCTGGATTCGAACCAGGAACCTTCCGATCTAGAGGCTAACACCTTAACCACTATACCGGTTGGTCGGCTGACATAGACGAGAGAAATGCATTCAGAGGGAAATCGAACCAGATAGGAACTGTATTTTTAATTTTGAAGCCATGTTTGTCTTATCAATTAATTCAAGAAAGCCCAAATTTCATTTCGATTTTCAGACAACTGTCTAAAGAAAATAATTCATCTCACTGTGATTCAACATTACGAGGTGTTGTCCTCGGATCGTTCTTTAGGGTATGGATTCCGGACCGTCGACAATAGCCCCATGTATTGTTCCTGTGTGATGTTGATTCAAATACCTACTTGAAAGAAATACGATTATCATTGATAGATGATTTTCATTTTTGCCTTCAGTGGAAAGTCAGAGTAATGACTCTCTCCTTGGGGTTTATTTAGACTATTCTGCTTACGCAAGTTCTCAAGAAAGTTTTCAATAACCTGGACGAACGAGCCTGCAAAAGAATAATATTTGGCGACAGTATCTGTGGATAAGCACACCATAAAACAGAGCACCAAGCGATCAATGCAAAGAAATGCTTGGGAAATCGCCTCCTGTCACTGACATACTGTAAGCCCTTTGACAACAGTGACGAAAGAGGAAAATGAGGTGAGGACAGGGCTAAAAATTAAATTCTTTCACCAAATTGGGAGACACCCTGGTCAAAAAACTTCCTTAAATGATGCCGTAATGGTCTGCTTAAATTTGATTACACATGTTATGCGAAATATCTCACATTTAAGCCACCCTAACCAAAAAATATGCCCTTTAACCTTTTGACTACGGTTATGCACTGTGAAACACATTGAATAAATCATCCGAATGAAAGGAAATTTGCAGCAAATGTCAATTATAGGATGTTATGCAAAGTATTAAAGTTTCAGAGCCCCCACGCATGCGTGGTGTGAGCAGCACCCTCTGAACTGATGCTAAAAGCGTATAAATAGAGGGCTGTAGCGGGACGTTGAAAATAGTGCATGGTTATTTTTTAGTGGCGAACATTTAGTGAGACCTAAATATGCCTCCACGACGAAATAGGGTGAAATTTCAACAACTTACTGAGTTTGAACGGGGGAGAATCATCGGCCTTCGTGAAGGAGAATTTTCCTATCGCGCAATAGCAGCTCGTGTGCAGCGGAACAGTTCCACAGTGATGAGAGTTTGGAAGCAGTGTACCGGCGAGCACCGGACAACTCGAAAAACTGGGAGTGGACGACGGAAGGTGACGTCAGCGCGCGATGATAGACACCTGGTCCACATGGCGGTGAATGACCGTACAGCTTCCTCCAGGCAGTTGGCAGCACTTTGGTCTACTGCTGCAGGTGTACTAATGTCGGCTTCGTCAATTCGCCGACGTCTACTGCACCATGAGCACAGAGCCTGGCAGGCTGATTGGCAACAAGTTGTCTTTTCTGAAGAATCTCGCTTTAATTTGTGTAATCATGATGGCCGCATTTGTGTTAGACGCTATGCCGGTGAACGCTGCCTTCCAGAGTGCGTTATCGAACGTCATAGTGGCCGAACACCCGGAGTTATGGTCTGGGGTGCGTTTTCGTATCATGGACGATCTCAACTGCTACGAATTGAGGGTAATCTGAATAGCAACAGGTACGTCCGTGAAGTGCTAGAGCCCAAACTCGTTCCCTTCCTTCAAGGCATTCCTGAAGCTATCTTCCAACAGGATAATGCACGCCCACATGTTTCAAGAAATGTTCGAGACTTCTTTTCAGCCCAACAAATGCAACTTCTTCCTTGGCCTGCTTATTCGCCGGATATGTCGCCTAGTGAGAATGTGTGGGATTTTGTTGGTCGACATCTCGCTCGTTATCCGCGTCCTACAGCTTCAAAAGACGAACTTTGGGTGCGCATACAAACAATATGGAATTATCTTCCACAAACAGACATTCAACATCTGTTTCACTCCATGCCACGTCGTATAACAGAACTTATTGCAACGCGTGGTGGCTACACTAAATACTGATTTCGGACACTTAATATTGTTTTTTTTTGCTTTAAAATTTATTCATTTATTAGTACTAATACAAACCGTTTGTGTATTAAATTTCATTTAGTTCTGATGACTCCTTCATGGTGTTGCATTTTTTACAAACAGCATTATAGATAATAACAAGCGTGATTCTTACTCGGCTCGAATCTTATAACTTTCAAGGTACAACTACTGTAACGTCCGCAGTCTAAATTATTTCTTGGCACGATTCTTATATAACTTTCAAGGTACAACTGATTTACTGGCCGTTGTCTAAATTCTTTTTTGTCGCGATCATGGCACAACTGCTGTACCACGCGCGGTCGTAGTCTAAAGGTTAATATTAAAACTAACTGCATTACATCATATTGGCTTCGAGCAGAAATTCATCAACTGACATTGAACAAAAAAAAACATCGAAAATACAAGCGCACTATACCTCCTTTATATAAACAAGACCAGCAGTAAGATTTTCGATATTGAAAATATTTTACACTGCACATCTGTTTAAAGACTAATTAATATGTTCAATCTTAAAAAAAAATTAATATTAACATTTTGAAAGTGTTATGTATCGTTTACAGAGATCGCTGGACTTGTATATATCATTACAAAACTTAGCTTTTAGTGTCGCCGAAAAAATTTTACTTAATGAGTTTCTCTTCTAAACCGACATTTTATAACTTATTAAACTTAAAGACATCAACGACAATCTTGATATATTTGGATTGGCAGGGCCGTTTCTGAGTCTTTGTGGGTGCACACTTGCGGAAGTTTAGAGAAGAGGTGTCAGCTCAGGTGTTGAACACTTTATCTAACCAAACTCACGAGGTATTATCCTCGGATCTTTCCCTTTGGGATAGATCGCGAACCATCACCAATAGCCTGTTGTGTTGATTAGATTGACGTTGATTCAACTACCAACCAAATAACACATGTTCACTCTGCGATTGTAATAAAAAGATACTTTTAAATCTACGTGTTTTGGTTTTAGTTTACTAGTGTATTCAAAAAGCACTTCTTTCCAAGGCAGGGCTATTTCGAAGGTAAGAGAACCGAGGGGCTTCAATCCTTCCTTAAATGATTCTGGAATTAAAACGCTATTAAAACCACAAGCTAGAGCTAGTTAAATCAGAAAAAATTGAAGCTTCGTACATTACAGTTAAGACACACGACTAAATTCGTCTAAATAGTCCGAAAATAGTCTGGAAAAATCACTAAACACACTGGTCGTTTAATATTACGGCATTTAGAGAACCGGGGAAAAGAAGACTGGGCCTTCAATTTCCTGAATACGTGTTTGAAGGGCTTTATTGTAGGAAATCAAGTGTTTTTCAGTAGAGAGGGCGATTTGCTAGAGTTCCACGTGGGCAGCTGAGACCTTAGGAATGGCACTGAGGATTGGTTTGTCACTCCGCGGTCTTTCTTGTTTCATGAGCAGATTTGGATTGATCTTAAGAGCTCAGTTCATGAGAAAAGGTACAATTCATCTGCTTCTTAGTGTTTGGAACTTGCTGGGTAAAAACGTGTCTTAAATGAGAATTACAAAAGTTTTCCTTTCTCTGACCTTCTTTTCTCTCTGACCTTATTTCTTTTCCCTCTCCTAGCTCCTTCGGACTTGGTTTAGTGAAAGGAGGCTTTGTCTGCATTTTGAAAGTTCAATCGCCATGGTTGATACTAATTACCTTTCAACCACTAGGGGGCGCTGTGATAGCAGAAACTGCTAATGTTATATCACATCCTCCATCCGTGCATTGCCACATGGATAAAATAACATGCAAAGGCAACATGGCAACTGTAATCTTAATACAGCTCTTTCAGACGAATGGGAAAAAATGGCAATCATTCTACCAGTAACGTCATCTATCGAATTTCGGCTACTGCTAAAATTCTGGAGGAGGAGTACTGTAGCGAGCGTAGCTACCACTCCAAAACTTAACTTACAAATGGGTTGTATAAATATCAGTGTAACCCAACTCTACCATGAAGTGCTTTTTGGTAGACACTAAGTTACTGTGGTTCATTTGCGCTTGCTATACTCACAATGCATATACAACTCTGTCATAATTTGAAACTTATTTTGCTTCATTATCAGGTCTCGTGGCGTGTTTTTTGTGGCACACAGATATACAACTTTTATACGCTACCGACAAAGCAAAAAAAGTTGATGTTGTTTATCTTAAATTTCAGTGTCCATTCATCACTGATGTTTCAATCTTTTTAACCTTCCCAACCCAACTCTTTTAAAGTTGCAATAATGCTCTGGGGAAAGGGGAAAAATTAATTTTTAACTAGCAAAAGTTTTAATGGCCATTGGTAGATACAACAAATTTTTGATGGATCATTGCAAGCTATTTATGTAGCTATGCAACAGCTAATGTCTCGCAAAGATTATTGTTATACCAATATCGGTATTTGTCGGACACCAATGCTGCTTTGTAAAGTATTTTTAATAATGAAGTTTGTGATTTAAAACTAATCTAAGATTGCAGATTAGTGTTAAGCTCTCTGAAAGAATGCTGCATAACTGTATGTTTCTGTACACTGCGCTGTATAGGGTTATAACAGAACTGACTTTCTCAAAAGGAGGAAACTGCAAAAATCCATATAAGCCCCTACTGTATTGTCTTATACAACCAAACTACGATAAAACGTTTAAAACTGAAATAATAAAGTAATCCAAAGGAAACACTAGAAGCATATTGCTCCTGATTCCAAGTTCTCGAAATAAATTTGGTTAATATTTCGCTTATTGAGTGGCCACGACTGTCTGTTTTCATGACCAGTCAAATAAATATTCATGTCTTATACTGCCAAATTCTTCACGAAAATATAAACTAAACTGATAAAAGAATTCGAATGGAAAGATTAGGAGATTCATGTTAAATCTAAGCCCTTTATTCTAAGTTCTCGCAATACATTTGACTGATGTTTTGCCTATTAAGTGGTCACGACTGTCTTCATGACCAGTCAAATATAGAGATTCATGTTTCATACTACCAAATTCGTAACGAAGCTAGTAAAAACTGAAATGATAAATGAATCTATGAGAAAGGTCAGGGAGGGTTTTCTAATTCTCAGTTCCTCGTTCCAAATTCTCGTGGTTCAACGATTGTTGTTACACCTATTCACTGGCCATGATTGCTCTTCATGCTTAGTTCTTTCGCTTTTGACTCGATTTTTCACCGACTGCGTTCTCTGTTACTCTAGACTCCCTTCTAGAAGTGAGCATTTCAATACGTGCACTGCACTTAGTATTCCTAATTGTATTGCTCAAAGTATGGAATATTAGCATACTGAGGGTTTAAGTGCTTATCACTGGCATTTAAAAATAAATAAATAACTGTGGAAACATCAATAAATAAGAAATTAATCCATACAGAAAATATAAAACTAGAGTAAGCAATGGGTAACATTTTTTATTTGCCCAGTAATACGTAGCCAAAATTAGTAGAAACGCGACACTTACACTGCTGCCGCCTGCTGGAAAAACATCCACAACTAAACATTAAACATCTGATTGGTTCACAGGACGTGCGAACGCTCCCATCCATTGATTCATCATCTGATTGGTCCACGTGACATAGTTGTAGACTTTGGCGATTTCGCCACTTTTGTCGTCCACTCGCATTCACACACCTACCTTGTTATACGATGTTATATCGCCAAAAGAGGAGATAAGATGACATATAGTACAACCAAATCAATTTATCTCAGAGCAGTCACATGACTACTAGTTAACATGTTGTTCATACGTTTTGAAGTTCCTCTCACTAGTAATGCTCAATCTATCTATGTTTCCCGTCTTTGGGTTTACCCGGTCTTAAGACAGGAAAGTGTTAAGATAAAAGGTCGAGAGTATATATATCTCCGCCGCAAAAAAAGTGATTTTCTTACTTTTTATTTAACCTTTTTATTAGAAAAACATCGATCAAAAATCAAATTTTATAAGACAACTGAAAATTCTTTAAAAAATATTCAATGACATTCACTTTGTAATTTAAAGTTTGTCGTATCTGTTAAAGTGTGTAGCACACACACACATATATATATATATATTTCCTGATTTGATATCGTTTTTCTTCAAGTTTACTCTAACCGTTCGTAAATTATGAAAATAAAATTTTTGTTCTAGCTATCACTTTTCTCCAGATGGTATGGTTTGTGAGCGACGTAAGCTTTTTAATGCTGTTTTTTTTCCCGGTTTCGAAACTTAAGCTGTATAGTCGACTCCGCTAGAAGGTTACGAATTAAAAGAAATTATGCAAGATAACGGCAAGAAGCAGAATGTTGAATATCGGAATTGGATGTCACATGAGTACCAGTTTTCTTGACACAAATATAAATTGTTAATGGTCTTGGTATACGTGTAAGTGTGTAATTGGATTCGTTATGCGATAACAGTGCAGTACTCTTGGTTTAAATCGGAGCATAATGGAGGAATAAAATTAGTTCTGCTTTTTTTGTAAGAAAAAAATTTGTTTTCTTTGTAGATATAATGTTGATCTTTTTCATTAGAATCTCCTCTGACGCTTGCAACGTCCTTGAAACACCCAGCGAAGGTCATTATGGCTCTTGTTAACGGAGGTGCTCATCTGGACTTCCGAACTAAAGATGGTTGTACAGTATTACATAAAGCAGTCGAAAAGAACAACCTGGAAGCTCTCAGGGTAACATATATTTGTTACTTGTTATTATTCAACTCAATAATCACTGTTCTTTTTATTTCCATAGACGTCAATGAACAAACGTTCTTTGACAGCGAGGACAGAGATGCAAAATTGAAAATACAAATATTTTTTTATTTCAAATGCTCACAAACACCAACATATTTATGTTCGCCAATTAACAAACGTTCTTGGAAAGAAGGAACAGAGATACAAAAATACAATTTTTTTTATTTATTTCCAATGCAGATACCAAGGAACAAACATTCTTGGGTAGAGAGAACAGATATACAAAAATACAAATACAAATAAATTTTTTTCCAATGCAGAAACCAAGGAACAAACATTTTTGGGCAGAGAAATCAGATATACAAAAATACAGATATATTTTATTTCCAATGCAGAGCAAACGCCAATATATGGCCTGGAATGGACAACGTCCTTGGGCAGCGAGGACACGGAGATACAAAAATACAAATGAAAATAACTTTCTATTTCCAATAACAAAGGAAGAAAGGCATACTTATGCTAAAGTACTAAACCAAAGAATACTTAAGGTAAAAAATATAAACGGATGAACAAAGTTAATAATTCTCACACTCTCATTCGCGGAGTTTCAAAAGTGGTAAAGTATTGACCTTACCACTTCTGAAACTCCATGCATCGCACATGTGGTGCGCCCTGTCCAATTTCCCATTCTTTACACAAAGGAGTCAGTTTGGGTTGGCATAAACACCATTACGGCATAGAAGATACTTGCCAAAGAATCATGATCAACTGTAAGTTCAAACATTTGCAATAATTTTCCTTCTTTATACTTAAAGGATGTCTTTTCAACTCTTTGAAGATATGTATTCCATTAGTTCAATGGTCTCTTACCATTTTAAGTTAAAACCTACGAATCTAGTCTTGATAAATGAAGGATGACGTTCAATTGCTAATTTTCAAATAAAAAAAAATTAATAACAAAGAGTTCGAGTACAATATAACTAATATTTTTTTTCCAATGGTGGGCACTGGACTCTATCCTTGGTCACTACAAGGCCGGAAGTGATGGTCGACTACTTCCGATGGCGGTCGCTAAGGACTTGTCCTGGCCACTACAAGGCCGGAAGTGATGGTCGACTACTTCCGATGGCGGTCGCTAAGGACTTGTCCTGGCCACTACAAGGCCGGAAGTGATGGGTGAACCATCATTGCCCCTAACAAAGGACAGCACAATTTACAACCATGCCCTGAGCCCGGATTCGAACCAGAACCTTCCGATCCAGAAGCCAACACCTTAAACCACTAGAACGGTTGGTCGGCAATATAAATAATATAAATCCTAGTATTGAAGGGAATACAAATGTACAGTTCACGGCGAATACATTAGAAACACTGTAAATAGCATAAATAGTTTATTCATGGAAACGATCATTCACCAATACATTCACAATTGGTCAAGACAACTGGAAATAAAGCTTACTAAATTCAAGGCAATTCACTTGGCGATGATTTTCTGGGTATTTCCGAAAAGAGGACATTTAAATGTACTTCACATCTTTTTTACGACAAAAACACACCAGTTAAACATTCCTATCTCCTGATACCGTAACGTAATCGAATAAACCTGCTAAATGTGTCTTATTTCTGTGTGTTTAGACGCTTCTGGACCTGGGATCCTCTCCCAACTACAAAGACATGAGAGGGCTGACAACTCTCTACTACTCAGTCGTCTACAATAGTAATCCCCAACTCACAGAAATGCTGCTGCACGACCATGCGATGACTGGAACGGCCGATCCACACGGATGGCAAGAAGTCCATCAGGTAACAGGCCTATTACGCACTGTGTAACAAAGTAAAATATCTGGGCTGCCCAAGAACATGACGGGCTCATATAAAAACCCAGAACCATATTTTGTGATTTTTTTTTTGTCTTTTTGTACTTCTTGTGCAAATTAAGAAACTACAAAACGTTCTCGTCAGGTTACGAGGTTTATTTCCACTAGTATCCATAAAATTAACCAGAAGTCATGGTCTTTTTCTGCCCTATGTTATTTACTAGCCACTGAGTGGCTAGCCCGGCGTTGCCCGTGCCCGTGTTATAAGGTATTAATCTGGTGTAAAATTTTCCGCAGATTTCAAATCCGTTGAAGATATATTCAATTAAAAAATTATTTATTTAAAGAAAATCACATTTTTAGGTATCAATCTAAACTGAAATTTTCCTCAGATTTCAAATCCGTTGACATTTTTACTCTATTTTTAACGGTCTAAGAGATTAAAAAAATTGAATGTGAATTCAGTTAAAAGATTTATCGTCTGGCTGGAAAATCATTCGCTCGCACAAAATCAAAGCGGAAACGAAAAAATAATTCTCTCCGCGTTCTGCGGATGAAAACAACTTTGCATGGTTCCAAACCCTGACTGCAAGGTCACATAAGCAGAATAAATGTCATCCGCGTTTCAAGAACCAGGTAGAGAATAAAAGTATTAAATTCATTTAAAAATCTTCTAGATTGAATTTTAAAATTTCGCCGCGACTCAAAAAATGCAAACGTTTTGGACTACCTGTGTGTCAAATCTCATTACTGTAAGTGCCATAGAATAGTCAAGATTTTACGGCCGCGAAAGAAACAAACAAACAGACAAGCACTTCCTTTTATAATATTAGAGATATCCCTCAAAGCGTTCGGGACTGTCGTTAACTATTTAAGATGGGGCAACTTGACTGATCTGACTACTCAAGCAACGGGAACAAAAGATACATGACTTTTTTTATAGGAATTAAGAACTTTCTAACTTGTCCTAGCTTCACAAACTTAGGAACTCCTATCCATATTTTGTATTGCATCGGTGTCTCCATGTTCCTGGATAAACAGTTGACTACTGCGACATAAGAAAGATGGTTTATTGGACTTGGTCTAGATTCAACTTCAATCTAGGGGATTAGTTATAACAACAGAGATCAAAGTTCCTTTTATGTGTTTTTAAACTGAACCTGCTATTTGATAGATTGACTCTTTCAAATGCGGTGGGACATTTGGTGTCTTTCATTACGTAAGGGCTAGGTATATTAGCTGTTAAGGTATTGTAGTATTCACCCAGTAGATGGCGCTCCACTCTGCCGTAGCGCAGAGTTGTATATAAAGTCGGTCTTTGAATACTAACACCAGCAGACGCACTCGTACTGAAGGCGAGACGAACCATGTAACTAACCTATTATTGTTTATTAAAGTTCATGTTGTTCCTGTTCCCGAAGTGCATTCTTTCTGCAACCATATACCGATCTCGTCCGGGTCACCATGTTGAGATCGGTTTTCAGTATAATCTCAGATTATTATGTTTCGAAGCGCACTAATTGGACTGTGAACATAAAAGACCTACCTTCTCTTTAAAGACAAAAAATTTTGCTGTGTGCAAAATATGTGGTGCCTTCTTGGTGATGTACATGTTATCTGTTCATATTTCAGACTTAACGTCAAGGCTTTTGCTCAAAAAACGACTTCAACAAATCATCGATAAAAATTCTAAATAATGGATTCCGAACTAATATACGATAATCAATCGTCAATTGGTCAAAACCAACTGTATCGAACCCCAAATGTCACCTAAAAATGCGATCAACTTTGCTTTAAATTTACCCCGATATGCATCATGTGCGAGCATTTAGGTATCCGGAAGTAAAGTCTTTGCTTTTGGTTTGTTTACACTGAAAATTCCACCCATAAGTTCCATTTCAGTTCTATACAGTGTAAAAGACAGCAAACAAGATTTTTCAAAACATAATGTAATGTTTAAACATTAATTTTGTCCTGCTACTATATTGTTGATTTAACTATAGTCCACTTCCAATAGCAATGATGATCGTGAAAATCGTGAGAGCAGTACTAATATCTAGTGTGCTACCTACCATATTTTACACTGTATGTTTTACACTGTTACACTTTACACTACATATGTGTGGTCGTACCAAGAGTGTTTCCGACCTATTGACAACCCTGTGTTACTTTTAACACACGAATCAGTGAAAGCCTGTAGTTATCGAAATGAAGCTTAGTGGAAATGAAGTGTGTAGCCGCCGTGATAATAGAAGAATCAGTGTCTTATCACAACAGGGCCTTCAGACAATTTTTGTAATTGGTTCTTATTGCATCTCCAGATTAACTATTGTTGAATAAGACGAGTGCCATCAGGTGTTTGTCAAAAGCACCAGCTAAGTTGTTTAAAGTGAGCTTGTTTGTAATCATGCCCACAAGTAACATTTAGTATAGCTTGATGTGAAGCATATGAAGTCGCAAAGGGAATGAGAACTCTTATAGCTTTTGCACGCAGAATGGGATTCTCATTTTTTTCAGATATCCCAAACTTTGTCAAATCCGAACAAGCGAATTTTGCTTTCAGGCTGTTGTCACTCAATAGCTCAATTATATATTTTTACTTTTGAAGTAAACTCTTGTAGAGTAGGGGTGGCCAACCTTTTTTACATACCATGCGTGAATTGTTTTCACATACGAGTTCAGATACGCCTTAGGATGCATGAGTTTAGTATAATCTAATTTTAAATTTTCTAGGGGTATGCTTTTTGTGCTTTTTCAAATATGTCTGATTCTCTTGTTTTACCATGCAATGTCTCCAGACTGGCAAGTTCTTGAAGACATTAAAATTATAAAAAAAATTCTTAACTGGGATATATCACATGTCCGTTAATTCATCTAAAGCTAGAGAAAAGAAAGTACCCGAGAGAATTCCTCGATACATCTGGTAACAGCGCCTGCATTGGTATGGCAATTTCGTCCGCTTTCTTTTCTATACTTTATTACCAAAATGGCGTGCAAATATTTGGAGACAGGGCTTAACAATTTCTGAATTCTGAACAATTGAACAGAGAGCACTCTGGTGTTCAAAAATAAAGATGAATTAAGTTATGGTACCTACTTCAAACGAATAAGTAGGCGCAAGGATGCAGTGATCCCTTTCTAATCATCGAATAAGCCACGTTTGGTGCATGCACGGAATGGATCTTGAATCCAGGCAAACTTCTCGGTTAGGGCTTCTGCGAAGACCTTTGCGAACCAGTCAGTTAGTTGTGATAGGTGCTTCGCGGCATCCCTCATTTCTCTACATGGCACCCCAGGGTGCCGCGGCGCACACTTTGGGAACCCCTGCCTTATACCATCACATATTGCTGCACGGTCCAGTATTGTAGGGTATTGTATATGAACTACACTGTAAGTTAATTATTGTAGTTCAGTCCTTCTGGAATTTTTAACAGAGCCTGGATTTGATAGATTCTACTACTTGTTGACTGATGGTCAATAACGGAGAAAATGACGAAAGGCAGTGTCAATATCACCTTGAAACCGTGTTAAAAGTTGAAATAGTGTGTTATCTATCACAAGGTCTTTAGACAAGTTGGAATTGGTTTATATCGCATTACCAATTCAACTATTATTGAACGCGTTGAATGTTATTTGGAGTTTGTCTCAGAAGCACCATCAAGCTGGTTTGAAAGCGCGTGTGATCGTAACCCTTATCACCAGTAACCAATGTAGCAGAGCGTGAAGAGACCAGCGCAGCTTCAATCTATCAGGATAGAAATCCACTGCATTGCTACATATATATTGTATATTAATTATTGTAGTTCCGAAAACGTTGAACATAGTCCTCTAGAAGAGTTAAGTGTCTGAATTTGATAGATACCACTTGTTGACTGATTGCCAATAGCACAAAAGCAGTGTGAGCTCATTGTGAAACCGTAATAGTGAGAAACCGGGTCTGTTATTAAAGGGCTTGAGATAAATGTTGTAAGTGGTTCAGATCGCATTGTCAAGTCAGCTATTATTGACTATAAAGAGTGATATCTTGCGTTTGTATGTTCGTAATCATGCCAATCTTTAACGTTCTAAGTGGTTTAAACGAGATATATCGTCCATCAATATCTTCCAAATTTTCTTATGACGAGATGTCTCGTCCATCAATATCGGTCAAATTTTCTTATGACGAGATATCTCGTTATCAAGATATTGCTTTTTGATGTCCACGAGATCGAGATCAGGTTAGCTTTCTTTTAATAATGAGATACCTTGTTGTTCAATATCTGGTCAGTTTTGCTATAGACTAATACAACCAGTAGGGTTAATCAATCTAAAAGTGCAAAAGACGACTTAATTTTAATTTACCAAAATATACATCATGATTGTGATCCGTTGAACTGTTGCATGCACTATATTGTAAGTTAATTACTGTCGTGGTGGGTACGTTTCCAACACTATCCTCCAGTTTGTTTGATTCTGAGAAAATAAATTTTAGCATAACATTGTCATTAGAATACTATGTTTTGCTAGAAGAAAACACGATTAATGTTTACCATCTTTTAGGCTTGCAAATACGGGCTGGTGCAACACCTTGAGCACCTGCTGTTCTATGGAGCCGACATGAATGCCAGGAATGCTAGTGGGAACACCCCTCTTCACGTGTGTGCTGTCAACGACCAAGAGAGCTGTGCCAGGGTGCTCCTGTTTAGAGGTGCAGACAAGAACGCTCTCAATTATGCAAACCAGAACCCTCATCAGGTAGCTGTCATCGCTGGTAACCTTCGACTCGCTGAAATCATTAAGAACCACAAACCCGAAGACGTTGGTAAGTTCAATATTCATGGCGCATAAAGCTGCGCGCTATTTGCCTAGCGAACAAAATATTTCCATTGCCTATAAATAACGCGATGAAGGTATATTTTACATTTTCCGACTTCTGGCTATCAAATCAATGTCTTTTACCTAAAAATATCGCGAGGAAGTGCATCAAAATGCTTATACTATCGGCAAATGAATGAGTTATATATTGTCTGTCTACCACGATAACTTTTAATCGACGCAATGATTGCATGGTGGCGGTTGCTTTAGAAACAGGATTCGGTTTTTTTTTTGAGTAGGGGTGACTGGGAGATGAAGTAATTTACTTTTTCGCGAATATAGTATAGATAGGCAGTTGAATTAACTGGAGTAGCACAACGGGCTACGGGGCCCGGACTCAATCCCGAAAAAAAAAAAGATCCGAGGAGACTATCTCAAAATTTTTAACTTTTTCGGATGACTGGGTTAACACTTGAGCTCCAAATTTCCACAATGCCAATGGCGAATGGCAAATTTCGGAAATGCCAAGGCCGATGTTGGAAAGGGGTAGTTACTAGAATAAATCCTCTAGGCGACAAGCAAAAATCTAATAAATATATTGCCAAATTGTCATTAACAGCACAAATGCGAGAGACTTGAATACATTTCTTGAAGCATCCTCTAAAGAAAATTGGATAAGGTTCGTTTCTGTGGCAACAGAGTATGCCTTTGTGTCTTAAACAGTTCTCGTGGTTATACAGACATGTTTTAGTAGTCGCTATGATGTGATTTGTATTACATTTATGATGTGCTAGATAATTGTTTTGCTTGTAATGTAATGGTGTTTCATGCAATATATACTCCCGTCTGGATCCAATTAGAGAAAATCTCGGCACCCACCTAAATCCTACTCCACTTTTATTCGTTCTTTCTTTTTCGGTTATTTTTCCTTAGTCCATTTTATAGTTTATTTTATAAGTTTTAATGAGGGGGTTACCATGAGTCCTGTAATTGACAGACTGTTTTCAAAACTGTTCCAGAATGAAACCTTATTATATTTGCAGACTTCAAGTGAAATTAGAACACGACTGTGTAAATAATAAGTCAATCCTAAAAGACGTAATTTTTATGACTCGAAAAAAGTGACTTTTTTGTTTTTAACGAACGAGGTCTGATAAAATCAAATTTTGGACACTCGAGCTATTGCGGTCTTATAAGATACAATACAACCTCTGAGGTTTCGGAAAACATTTACAACTACTAATCGCTCTCTAACACATTACGTTAGTCTTCTTAACCTGAAACATCTCGCAAGGGTGCGGACATGCTGAAGATGCCTACATCGCGATACTGTTGGAGGTAGAGAATCCTCGCTACTCGAGGTTGTCAAGGCTTAACGTCTTGGTCGATGCCTTAATCCACTCGAATACCTTTTTCGATTTTTTATACTAAAGCGGGTAGACTAATAAGAATTACAACGTAAAATTACCACATCGACAACCCGTTGATCCACTAGGGAGTGCATGGAACACTGAAAGACATCTATGAAAAGATACATCTACATCGAACAACCTCTATGCTTACTCTGTCATAGGGACCTCCATCCCAATTTTAGCCACTGGTTGCACTACAGCTTACACCTTCACCGGAGTCGCGAACAACGATGTACGAGATATGATCAAAAAGTATCAAACTTTAATTTTCCATTGCATTCACACCAACTGCAACCTGGAATCAGGATTTTTACATATGCAACATTCTTACTTGGAGGCAAGCACTTCCCTCTACACCATCCTAACTGGGCAAAACGGATTAGCCATTGGTTAGACTGAAAAGTACCTCTATTAGAAAAAACGAAGAGGCGTGGCGTCCCGACGGCAATGGGAAAGTTGGTCACTCAAGTCCCTCATCCAGCCAAGCCTGACCCACAAATAACAGGTGACCGCCGCTCTGATCCTCCATTCTAAAGCCTCCACCACCATCATCGGTTCGGCAGGGTTCCACCTTCTTACTTGGAGGCAAGCACTTCCCTCCGCACCACCAAAAAGGATTAGCCATTTGTTAGACGGGAAAGTACCTCTATTAGAAAAAACGAAGAGGCGTGGCGTCCCGACGGCAATGGGAAAGTTGGTCACTCAAGTCCCTCATCCAGCCAATCCTGACCCACAAACAACAGGTAACCGCCGCACTGATCCTCCACTCTAAAGCCTCCACCACCATCATCGGTTCGGTAGGGTTCAACCTTATTACTTGGATGCAAGCACTTCCCTCCGCACCACCCTAATTGGGCAAAACGGATTAGCCATTGGTTAGACTGGAAAATACCTCTATTAGAAAAAACAAAGAGGCGTGTCCCGAAGACAATGGGAAAGTTGGTCACTCATCCAGCCAAGCATGCCCACAAACAGTAGGTGACCGCCGCCCTGATCCTCCACTCTAAAGCCTCCGCCACAATCAACGGGTTCGGCAAGGTACATGAGCGAGACCAGAAGTACAAGAAAGTTAGGCATAGCTCTTTTGTGGCGTATACACTCAAGAGTCTCAGGGCGGTACTTTTAGCGAATACCGATAGTCCGGTATAGTAGTGCAACCAGCTTTCATTCTTAGAGTAAACTTCCAGAATGCCTGAAAGCCCCAATTTGTCCATTCGTAAAGGTACAGATTTCTGTCGTCACTTGGGTTAGGATACTAGTCGCTATCGGACCGCAGAGTCTTCTCCCGATCCTTTGGTCAGGATCACGGAAATCTCATACCCATAGGGTTCACCATCTTCCTTTCACATCCCATTGGACAGGCCAGTTTCGACATTGGATCTCACCTCGATGCAACCTTGGATATCACCTCGATGCAACCTTGGATATCACCTCGATGCAACCTTGGATATCACCTCGATGCAACCTTG
This sequence comes from Metellina segmentata, assembly GCA_947359465.1. Taxonomy (NCBI): domain Eukaryota; kingdom Metazoa; phylum Arthropoda; class Arachnida; order Araneae; family Tetragnathidae; genus Metellina; species Metellina segmentata. The sequence goes on from OX375882.1 coordinate 68,100,575, forward strand.
GATCTCACCTCGATGCAACCTTCGATCTCGCATGCGTTCCCAACTCTATGCAGCAGTTGCCTAAAACAACAGTATGTACGCAGTTTAACCATACAGTAGTTCTGTCTCTGCTAAGATGATATTGGAGTTGCAGATGTATTCTGAGTTAGCTGTATTCCTGTTTCCAGTTAAAATGACCGGTTCACAAGACACTAGTGAAGGGGTTGCGATACGACAGATGTGAAATGAATCAATGTTGATCCATGAAGAAATGTTTATCTATCGATAATGGGTATAGGGATCTACGCAGCAGGAAACACCGGAATCTTTTTCATAACCAAAGATCCAGCAATCACAAAAGCAATCTGTTTGTCTTATTAACAATCTACCATCAATGGCTTTTATCACGTCCGAGTTCTATGAACAAGCTGTCAACAAGAAATATTACTAGACAGATAGTCATTGTCTACGGGGAGTAGTTGAAAAAGTTCGCAACTCTTGTAGAGTGGTGAATGGGAGATGATTCTACAGCACACGAATCTCGCGCGCACCTCAGTAAGATTTTTTTTTCTGGGGAGGGAAGAGCAAATACAACTGAAAAAAATTCTGTAATTCTACTTCCCAGGCATGGTTTCATGAGATTTTTTTGTCCCGATTACTTGGCTGGTGAGGACATTCAAAGCGATACACAGAATTCGGATATTCAGAATTCACAGCAAATATTCAGACTTTAGACTAAATCAAGACAAATGCGTCGGAGAACTTGATGGAGGTCTAAAAAATTTACATTACAAAACGCTTTTAGCAGTAGAAATATTAAGACATGTGCATCTACTCAGAATGGGCTTATTTTGAAGTGAACTAAGTTTGAATAAAAAATAAGGAAAGTAGTTTTACTTTACTGGCAAAAAATGGATACATTATGATCCGACATCTTCTATATTTCGCCTTTATCACAACAGTAATGCAAACCTCGCAAGCAACAATACATCTTTCACCTCAATTAGGATCGCTATGTTGATCACATGCATCAAGGTATCAACCCCAAGGATTTTGAAGAAAGCCACAAACAGTTCTATTTCTCATATCCACCAAAATCATGACGTACACAGCTAGAAGCTCTGTTTCTTTTGCCTCCGCCCAAAGGATTGCGACATAAATCCCGAAAAGCTGTCTTTCACCTCAAAGCATAGTATCTTGATATAAAAAGAAAGTAGGCATGTATCTTTCGCTTCTCCCCAAAGGATTGCGACGTAAACCATAAGAAGCTTTGGCCTTAAAGTGAGACCTTGACGTTGACAGCAAGAGCAATTCTGTATATTCGGCCTGAACTGAAAAGATCACAAACAAAAGAGCAAGAAGTTCTGTCTTTTGATTCAAAATAAAGAACATAAATGGAAGCCTCCAGCAACTTTGTATCTTTCGGGCCTTCCTACCAAAGGAATCGCGACGTAAACTCCGAGAAGTTCTACGTCTTTCAAGTTAAGGATCTTGACGTAGACCGCGAGAGCAACTATCTTTTGCTTCAACACTGAGGATTCGGAATATGCTCCGAGCCTCTTTCTCTCTTGCCTCATCGTAAGATTGGGTTAATTGTTTTCGTGGTTTAATTGCGCAAGGCTATATTTGACCAGGCTTCACTAAGCACAAGATATACACAATGACGAATGAAGGAAAATAAAAAAAGCAGAAGGGTAGAATGAAAGGGAGGAAAGATCTCTCAGATGCCTCTGAGTTTTGATGCCCGTACACACCTAAAGAAGAAAGGCCTCAACCTAAGGAAACCAAGGATTTAAACTAAACTACAAAAGCTCTATCTTGAGCCTCAAAATAAAGTATAAGACACAAGCAGCTTCATATATTTCGCTTCAACCCAAGACCGCGACTTAAACATCAAGAAGCTTTGTCTTTCGCCTCGAAATAGAGGACAGCGAAGTCAATCGCGAGCAGCTTTGTATATTTTATCTCAATCCAAGGAATCGTGACGAGAACAAGCATCTCTGTTTTTAGTTTTAAAAAACCAATATCGAAGTAAATCGCGAGCAGAGTTACATCTATGGCCTCAACCCCAAGAAACGCGACATAAATCGAGAGCAACTCCATTTATCGATACCTCCATCAGGACAGAGACTTTAGCAGCTCTATGTCTTTCAGCTCAAAATAGAGGACCACGACTTAAATCACGAGCGAAGTTACATCTTAGGCCTCAACCCCAAGAAACGCGACGTAAAACACGAGCAGCTCCATGGATCGCCACCTCCATCAGGACAGCGACGTTAGCCGCTAGCACCTCTATTTCTTTCACCTCAAAATAGAGGATCATGACTTAAATCGCGAGCATAGTTACATCTTTGACCTAAACCCCAAGAAACGAGACGTAAAACGTGAGCAGCTCCATCAGGACACCGACATTAGCCGTTAGCAGCTCTATGTCTTTCAGCTCAAAATAGAGGACCACGACTTAAATCACGAGCAAAGTTACATCTTAGGCCTCAACCCCAAGAAACGCAACGTAAAACGTGAGCAGCTCCATGGATCGCCACCTCCATCAGGACAGCGACGTTAGCCGCTAGCAGCTCTGTGTCTTTCACCTCAAAATAGAGGACCACGACTTAAATCGCGAGCTTTGGCCTCAACCCCAAGAAACGCGACGTAATTCGCGAGCAGGTGTTGCTATCGCCACCTCAATCAGGTCAGCAAACGTAAGCCGAAAGCCAGCGTCTTCGGCATGTCCGTACTCTCAGGACGCAATCGTAGCGAAATTATATTTGTTTGCAAAACCCTTCGAGAGAATGACGCTAATCGAATTGTGGTCGTTTTCCTCCGACAGTGCCGTATCGAGAGGCACCCCGCTACAATCCGAGGCGGCGGACGAGCGCAGCCAACATGGGCAGCTCCAGCCAGAACCACAGCGACCCGCGTCTGGAACTGGTCATGTCAGGCGGGAAACCCCCTTCTCCCTGTCCCTCCAACCATTCCCTGCCGCACTTATCCAGCTCTGATGGACACCACAACTCCGGGGAGGAGGACGCGGACGACGCGGCCATGACCAATCACTCCTCTGGTAAGTACTGCACCCAATGACCAATCCTTTCGATGCGGCCTCCCTCGCTGGACCATTGCAAAAGTTAAACATACATCATAACAATAGCATAGACTTGCACGAGGCTCTACTGAAAGGTTTATCAGTAGATTGATATACTCTGTTTCTACAAACTATCTGCCACATTGGTGACACGGACCTAATTTAGAGTATTCCAAATGCGTCAGAAGGGACTCGTTAGAAATTCCCACTGTCCCTTACTTTTAACCCTGTAAGTGGTTTGGATGAGAAATCTCGTCCAAGATCAGGTCCATTTTGCTACTGATGAAATATCTCGTCGAGACAGAACTGCACTATTGCTACAAGGGGGACGAATATCCAAGTAAAAAAACAAACTGTTCATTGCCTAAAGCTAGTGACTGTTTTGAATAGGTTTATGCATCAGAGGATGGCCACTACACGAAGATAAACCAACCAACAGAAGGGTTAAATAGGAGTCTTAACACTATGCCCTTTGCTCCTGTTTCCTCTCTCATTACCAGTAAAGGTCGCCGTGACTCAGTGGCTTTGCCCACTGCGATAGCAATCTGGGCACATGTTCAATCACTCCCTGATTGAATTTCTCTGGTATGTGTCAGTAAAGCTTTCCTTGTGTGCTTATGTTTATTTACGTGTCATCTTTAGCTGATGCCTCTGGCACCAGGCATCAAATCTATTCTTGTGTTGGGCGTGTAGTGACGCCTCTGGCCACCTCCAAACCTCTATTTAACTCCCCACGCACAATCATTCACCTCTTTATCCACACTCAGAGTGGCAAGACTCCTTTACTTATTACCCCTTTTTCGTGTGTAAATTTATAAGTCACGTTTTAAGTCTTGTAAACTGGTTCTTAATCCTAATCCATCAAGATCTATTCAAGTGTTTAAGTATCTAGGTATCTCGTCCAATGAGATCTGGTCAGTTTTGTTAATGACAAGAAACATCGTCCAGACTAAAGTACCTTATTAGTCCAAGTGGAATGAAAATCTAAATATGAAAAGGCTTTTTTTTTTGTATCAGAAACTGGTCACTACAAGGCAATTACAAACCAGGAGGACAGTTTCGCAGCTTCTAAATCTATTGTTTTACTTTGTATAAAGCAATAGCAAGATTCTAAGTCATAAGATACCTGTAAATCTCGTGTATTTCATGATCAGAAATAGACCCTGAATCATTTAAATCCATCTCTACTCTCAGCGATAAGTCAATAGACTTTATGCATCAATAATACTTTAATATGTTTACATATGAACATAAACTTCATAAAAGTTGAATTTCACTGATACCAGTAAAGGTTTATCACGGGCTAACACTTGTAATCAATTCAGTTTTATTAAAACCAATAGAACGATTTAGTTGATGTAAGAAATGTATGTATCTGTTCCAACTTGTATTTGTGTCTGCATAATAGAGAACGCAGCATCTTCAAAACTTAAGGGAAAGGGCTTAGTCTTAGATCATTAAAGTATGCTGGATATTTAAAATATATTTGCATTAATTTTATATATAAGTGCAGTTTACTGAAATACAAATACAAAAATTAACAACTAATTACGATTGTCTTCTTTTCGAAACTGATTTACTCAAAATACTTGTTTAATTATAATTTTTCTTTGTTTTGTTTCTATTCTCTCTATTCTTTCTCCTTTCTCCCTCAATAAATACCCCAGAGGTATTTAACAAAAAGCGGAAACAATTAAGATGAGGAAAACAGCATTTGAATTTTATTCAAATGTTAGGCTCTAAAATGCTTGTATGTCAACTTTCTGAATATTTCTTCTTTTCAAGTATATGTTAAGCTGATCAAATATATAAATAAATAAATGACACTTTTGTTGGGACTACATATCTTTTTTTAATATATTCTTTAAAATTCAACTTGCCTTCTCCATTTTAAAAATCATTATGTTGCTTTAAGTGCGTTATGATTATCCCAAACTAATTTGTTTGTGTTGCTCCAGTGCGAGACTAATTCAGCTACCAACTTACCTACCTATCCAAAGTAATTTGTTAATATTTTCAGTCCCTAGGAAACCTGCTAAGACAATTTTTATCTTCTTTGAGAGACTCAAAAATTCTAAAGAAAATTTGAAAACCTTAAGTGCCAAAAATTGTTAAAACAAGAAAAAAATACTCATTTGAGGATCGCGCGAGTTCTTGCAGAGTAGCTGAATGAGAACAGCAGGAGTTAAGGAATATTATATAACTGTTTTGAGGGTTAAAGTATGTTGCTGAGTCCCTAAAGCTGTTCTTTTGGTGTACTCAGTAAATGTAGAGTTATGTTATGTCTCTGAAGCATTCCAAATAATAAAAACATAGTCTAATATAGATCATTTCAGTTTAGTGATAGTTAGAATTGTTGCTCTGTAAAAAATATGCCTTATAGTTTTTTAAATTTGTACATAAATAATAAGTATCATGCACGATGATATGACCAACATTTACAGAAGTTTCTCATGGAATCTTGTCTTCTTTGCTTAAAATGTTTCCCTTTAAACTTACGCATCCTACTTACATGATACGGAAGGTTTAGAGTTTTCTTACCTCTCAATTTGTGATAATTGAAACACATGAAATTCATGAGAAAACGAAGGCTTAGGTGTCAATGAAATATAATTGGATAATGATTATTGGAATATTTTTACAAGTACAACCTATTATTTAAAATGCTTAGACTTAAATTGAAGAGATAAGATGAAAAAGTGTCAATCCATAACCTTAGTTTTGAGAGAAAAAACAGTTTGAAAGTTCGATCAAACCTTCAAATCCCCTGAGTAACATGAAGTTATTTGACAGCACACTATTGCTCTTACGTGTTCTGAATGGTATAAACTAGTCATTTTTAGGATTTTCACTGTTTGTCCCTTTTTTTAGTTCTAAAAGGGTTAAGACAATTCCGAGCATAGACGATTGAGTTTACTCTCTGACTAACCATGGAGTATTTCTTCCGTCTGTGTCACTATAAAACTTTCATGGTGTGTATACGTTCATTCTTGAAGTTGCTTGTCTTGTGTCTGAATCAACTTGTCCAAGAATTTCTCTTGTGCCATGAAACCCGACAACTGTTCAACCAAAAGAAAATAATGTTATTCATTGTCATTTACTGGACACTTGACGAATTTTTAACTGGAACGGGATTGCAATTTAATACTTCGTGAACTGATTTGTAGGTTGAGGTTTTATGACGCAAGGAACATATCTAGCCAAGCTGTACCAATCACGAGACAGACAACTTCAAGTAATGGACTTAACCAAACAAGCAGTTTTTCTGACACAGGAGAGAAATGTACCCAGGGACGAATAGAACCTGTGCCGCCTACATTTTGTAGGTACTTTGTGAACAAGTTGGTTGGATAAATATACTATGACCAAAATAAAGCCTGTAACTATCTTGCTCCGACTCCCTCAATTCTAGAAGTATCGCCAAAATGCAGCAATGAGAACAAATTAAGTTTAATTTCAGAAAAGTTGATTTAAAAAAAAAAAAATTATCAAATCTTTTAATCAAACACGATTGTAGAGTTTGAAGTTTCATTAGAAAAATTCCTTTTCAACGATTGTATATGGAATGTATAACGTTTCTTTTGTTTTTGTTGGTAAACGGTGTTTTCTTTTCTTGCCAGAAGCAGTCGAAACTGGAGGCGCGGGCGCCAACAGTAGTGGCACAGACTCGGACCCATTCGATTCTGCCAAGTCCACCCCTCTTATGGAATCAGTCTGTATTTGTGTTGAGGAGTACAACCCCTCCACTTCTGGTCACCTCCAACTTGCCAAAGGAGATTTAATACAAAGTAGGCTTCGTCACAATCCTTGCTATAATTTGCTTTAAGATTTGAGCATTTTTACCATTTGGGGAACAATCATTTTATATGTGTTCTGTTATCCTTACATCCAAATTTCTGATTCTTAAGCACCATTTTTTATCTGTGTACATGTAACTCTGTAAGATGTAACCAGGATATATTGTAGCGTTTCCCCAATTTTAACCATGTATACAATATTTCCATCATCCATTCCTCAAAAGATGTCAAATCGTGATTCCTTACATTCATTTCCTCAGAGGCACATCTTTGAACTTCCCATAAAAAAATCTTTATCACTTAACTTAACCTTTCAAACGAAAATAATTCCAACTCAACTTAAACTTTCCTCGAGAATGTGTCCAACTGAATATTTGGCCTTTGCTTCCTAAAACCCAAACAGCCTATTTTACCCAACTTAAACTTTCCAACGAAAATGATTTCAACTCAACCTAAACTTCCCATCCAAAATTATTCAAACTCAACAAACTTAGCTCAAGATCCTGCCCAACTGAAAACTTAGATCTTGCCCCATCAACCCCAAACACCCAATCCAACCCAACTGAAACTTTCCATCGAAAATGATTCCAACTTACTGAAACTCGCCATTGAAAATGATTCCAACTGAAACTTTACATCGAAAAATGTGTACAATTCAACTTAAACTTTACATCAAAAATGATTCCAACTCAAATTTCCCATTCGAAATTATTCAAACTCAACAAACTTAGCTCAAGATCCTGCCCAACTGAAACCTTAGATCTTGCCCCATCAACCCCAAACACCCAATCCAACCCAACTGAAACTCACCATTGAAAATGTTTCCAACTTAAACTTTACATCGAAAATGTGTACAATTCAACTTAAACTTTACATTAAAACTGATTCCAACTCAAACTTCCCATTCGAAATTATTCAAACTCAACTTAAATTTTCCATCTAAGATGTGTCCAACTTCAACACTGGTGGTAAATTTGTTTATCTTCTCCACAGTTCTTGCAGTAAGTGGTAGTGGCTACCTGGAAGGAAGACGCCGTGACGGTGAGGAGGGTTTGTTCCCGGCCGCCTGCATCCAGGAGATGACCATCCGCTGTGCGGACACGCTGCCAGCGGCTGGTCGCATGAGAGCCGATGCCAGAAGAAATCTGAACGCCAGAGGAGACTACGCCAGGAAGTGGAAGACGTAATAAAACCTTCCTTTTTTTATGTTCATTAGCAACAAGTTTTGTGAACACGGTAGTATTCCCTCGCCAAATTGGGGACTAAAATGTTTGTTTTCCAACGGATATTTGTTTAGAGCCTACGATGGGCTGCCATATTTCATAATTATCACCACTTGGCGATGGTACCGTCTTCTTGAGTTTAACAAACATTCAATTTATGTATTTGAACCTTGATTATTCGAGGTAATGTGGAACCGAAGCCACCTTGAATGACCAAACTCGGATAATACAAACGTAGAACTATACAAAGTATCTCATTTAAAACAGAAAAAAATATGCTGAATGGGAAAAATCATATAAAGAAATATGTGTTCCAATTCTTTAAAATTACGAATAAAGCTGTCGTTACTAATCCTATGTGATTAAGATTAAACCTAAACCAAGTCCTAAAGACCATGTTTCAAGTCGCAAAGTGACCAACTCCGGTTCATCTAGCTGTCCTACGTAGATACGATCCAAAATATAGGGGGAAATTTGCTGAGATTGCGAAGAAGACATGTTGAAAAGTTCTCAATTCCTCTAACAAAAGTCATATAAAAATCTTTACAGAGCAGTCTCAGACCTTTAAAACCTAACGACAGTCCAGGGTTCTTTTCAGGATAGTAAGTATATGGGGGAGGAACATATCATGTTTTTTTTTATTTATACGTGTGTGTGAAGAGTTATTCAAATAATAGCATCAGATTTTGTCATCTTATCTACGTCATTATAACCAGTTCTACGTTAACACCATGTCCGTCCCCATCTTAACATATTTAAATCAAGTCCTAATTGTGTTTATGATGAAATTGACACAGCAATTCACTCTATATAACGAACTTCCCTACACTTCAAAACTGCATTAAAACACCAAGTATGCTGATTTCAACGCTTGATATACAAATATTATAAGAAAATAGAGCTAAATATTACATAAATTTTAAAATACCTTCCCTACAAAATAGAAAACATAGAACATCCCTACATATGCGAAACTCTGCAGAATTAGTCTTCCTTATAATGTACTAAGCCTTTTTCTATACCATTCAACCTCCTAGAGAAAATAATGGATCTAGGAAAATTTAGGTAACTTACGACGGGAATGTTGTCCTCAATCTTTCCCTTCGGGACCGTCACAAATATCCTGTTGTGCTGTTTTAGTGTGAGATTAACTATCTTCTACCTATCTTTAATCTTCCAAACTTCCTCTAAAAAATTTTACCATTCATCATTTACCATGTATGCTGCAAGTAAATAGTCCAATATGCCGCTTTAAAAATTAAGTAAAACTCTCGGACATTCCCTTTCTTACATCGTGAGTAATACCGAATTTTCGTTTAATTTTACATTCCAATACTATAATAGTACTTCAAATCTCGCTAACAAGTGTTACAGAAGTAATATCTCTCAAAAACGTATAATATCTTTTACACTAAAAGCGCTTTCCCCAATTTATGTCTGATTGAAACACTTCTCTACTTTGCATTTTTCGTAGAAATTTTTTTTTAATTGTATATTATATTTCCAGTTCAATGCTTAATATAAAAGCTTGCTTTACAGCTTTGGTGAACCAAGAACTGTTATTCTGCACAAAGGAAAGAAGGGTTTTGGATTCATTTTAAGAGGAGCAAAAGGTAAACATGTTCTTTCATTCCATTTATCTCTTTCCTTTTAAACGTGTTTGCAACATACAATTTAGTATAACTTTCTCTTCGAGAGATTGCAAATGAGAAATGTTAATATTACCATTCAATCCAAAAACAGTATTTTTGTATTTACATATACTTGCACATTGAGTCTTGTACGATACAAAAAATCTTAAAAGTGAAAGATGTTTTTACGCACTCACTTGAAGACATATTTGGATACTAGAGTACAGTTCTAGGCGACAAAGCGAAAATATCTGGGGGTTGCTGAAAAAAATTACCTTTAAAAAGTGGCTTTGAGACAAAAAATGTTTGGAAATTTATAATCTTTTAGATCGTTCATAGTTGCTCAGTAATATGTTTGAAAAGCCATGTCTGATTTTCAGAACCACCTTTTTATTTGAACTATTTTTCTTTTTTTATACTCTATTTTTGCATTTGTATCTGAATAAATACAAAAAAAAAGTTGCACCTGGAAGGAGTAGATCAGTATAAATGAATTTTGGAGGAGTGATACATCAGCGTTGTAAATGCAAATGATCAAATTTTCAGAATCTTTTGGCATACCGGGGCATAAAAGGACATCCAGTTGATCATTCAATTGATTTCGACACACGCTGTTGTGTTGGTTTCATCATTTCTCATTGAGTTATGCCTCGGAAAAAAGTTCACGAGCAATTTAAGCAACTGGGAGAGTTTGACATAGGCCAAGTAATTGGCCTCCGAGAAGGTGGATGGTCTAATCGATAGATTGCTCAACATATTGGTTCTAGTGATGCTAATGTTGTACGCTGTTGGTGGATACAACAAGGCACATGCCAGCGTCAACCAGGCTCAGGGAGGCCTAAAGAAACCGGACCGAGAGAAGATTAACTTGTTGTAAGACATGCGCGTACTGATCCAACAGCAACTGTTGCAGACATCCAACCGGCAGTGGGAACCTCTCTCGATTATCCAGTAAGTAATCGCACCATTTGTCGACGACTTTACGACGTGGGACTAAACTCACGTAGACCGGTACGACGACAGCCTTTAACAGCATTACATCGCCGTCAAAGACTGGAATGGTGTCGTGGCAGACTGACAAGGGGCGTCATTTGGCATCGAGTGATCTTCACTGATGAATCCCACTTATGTCTGGGTGGAGACGACAATCCAATCTGTGTGTGGAGGCAACGTGGTCATCGCCAAGATTCATGGTTTGTTGTGCAGCGTCACACGTGACCTGGTTTGGGTGTAATGGTGTGGGGTGCAATTGCATATGATGCCAAATCACCTTTGCTATTCCTTAAGGGCTCTTTGACAGGCTAGCGTTACATACAAGAAATTTGACAGCCAGTTACGCTCCTATTCCTGAACTCCCCGGTTCACCCGCATTTTCAACAAGACAATGATCGACCCCATATTGCTACCGTCCTTAGAGCTTGTCTACGACACAACGATATCTTACCATTGCCAGTATACTCACCAGATCTGTCCACGATCAAGAATGTACGGGATGTTATTGGACGAGATGTCACCACTCCACCCGTACCACGTAATCTCCTGGTACTACGTGACATAGTTCAAGCAGAATGGGATGGACTGTCGCAGAAATTCATAAGAGCCTGTATGACCCACTACCAAGGCGCTTGGTATGTTGCATCAGGAATAATGGCGGTCATACGCCATACTAAATGATACAACTTTTTTTAATTTTTCTCGATAGTTTGCATATTCTAGTCTCAAATTTTAATCATTTATTCATGTATAAGCACTTTACCAACCTTGTAAATTTCAATGCATTCTGACAATTCCTTCTAGGTGCATCTTTTTTTTTGTCTTAGAGTGCATAGCGCTCTTTAATATGAGGACAGCCCTTCAGAAAATTTGCTGCAAAAAAAATCATAGAAGAATTATTCACCATTTAATGCTGCCTTTTAATGTGCTCTACTAGTGCGATTAACAAATGTTCTTTATTAAAAACCAGTAAGAAATTTTTTACTTCATTTGCAGCCACAAGCCCACTCATGGAGAGACAACCGACTGAGTTCTGGCCTAGTCTTCAATACCTAGATGACGTCGACAAAGGAGGCGTGGCTGAAATGGCTGGACTGAAGAAAGGAGATTTTTTACTGGAAGTAAGACTTTACGTTATTCTAATATTCAGCAATCCAAAGAGTAACCTATCAAAATTTAATACTGACTATTCACAAACTGATCCTAAAATATTAAAAAGTGATTATAACTAATTCTGATCAAGATAAATACAACATGCATTGATGTTTCAAAGACAAAAATTAGACTCAGTTTTGACTGAACAGTGAATTCGGAGCGTAGGACTACGATTTTTTTAGAATGTTCAGTTCTAGCCACAATACTTCAATAGATCTCATCAAGAGCTTTAAAATCGTAGCAAGCACATCTGCGTTGCGCTCACGATTGCCGAGATAGACTGTAGCACAAACGGGGTGTCACACCAGAAATATTTTATCATTTCTCCCACCGACGGAGTGCATCCGATGGGTACGAATTGGAATCCATGCTGCTCCGCCCTACAAGTGGTTTCGACGAGATATCTCGTCCATCAAGATCAGACCAATTTCCTAATTACGAGATATCTCGTTAACGTGGTCAATTGATCAAATGACGAGATATATGGCCATCAAGATATCGCCGGTGTTGTTATGGTGATGAGATCTGGTTAGTTTTCTTCTACTGACGAGAAAACTCGTCGAGACAACCAACAAAAAGATTGAATATGCCAACACGATTACTATTCAACGCGTATTTTTAACGATAGAAACTATTTCAATTGGATTACATTTTTATCACAGGTGGTCAGTCCGTAAGTCGCCCCATATTCTCCGCGGATTTAGATTTAGTTCTGTGCAACGAAACGTTCCCGATGATATCAATAGGAATAGATGCAAATAATTTGAGTCAACACTGTTAACAGAGAACATGCATGTGATGATTTTTCAAAGTTACTGATTTATATTAATCTCAAATTATTCCGAGGATTCCATCCTTTATAAGATAACAAATATAAATCAGCATTTTAGAATTTTAACATTAGAATTGGCATTTGGAATAACATTAACATAAAAAATTGAATTTTAAAAAGTGATTGTAAAACACTAAACATTTAATATAAAATTTTTTAACGAAGTATATTTTTATTTTAATGTTAATTATTACAAAATCTCCAAGAGTGATGAATTCACTTATCCATCAGTGCATAAATTAACAAATGCAGTAGTAGCCGTGTATAACCGTTATAACTAGGGCAACTTTTTTGTTGCAGTAAAAATGGGAAAAGTTGTATTTATCATTCCCTAAAGTTGCATTTATTTTTGATACACTAAATTCTAAAATAAATTATTCGTAAAAAATGAAAAATTTCAAAATATATTGACAATTTTAGTCGTGTATAACAGTATTATAATACATTCTTAAATACAGAAGAACGTTAAATGGCCGATCCTTGGCCAGTAAATTCTTTAACATTGAAAAACTGCGCCAGCCGCATTTATATAATGTGCTATATTGGATGCAGCAGCGCCAAATACTTTCGCTCAACATTCAGAGATTTTAAACAGTCATATCTACAAGGCGAACAACATATTTATGATCGCAAATTGAACATACTTTTAGACCAAAGTGGCCAAGGGTGAAGAGTCTGAAAAGTAGGGATGCGACATCGATGTCGATGTTTTCAAAACATTGAAATTCTATTTAAAAAAAACATCGTTGTATTGGATCCGATGTCGCATCACTAGTTGCTAAACCAGTTTTAAGAAATGGAGGAAAAAGTTTAAATACACTGAATTTTAAAAACATCAAAGGTTTTGGGGCGATGTATTATCAACATTGATGTTTTAATTTTGAACATCGATGTTTTGCTGTCGTAGTTGCATCACTAGGTGCTAAACCAGTTTTAAGAAATGTGTAAAAAGTTTAAATACATTGAATTTTAAAAACATCGATGGTTTTGGGGCGATGTATTATCAACATCGATGTTTAAATTTTGAACATCAAAGTTTCAAAACATCGATGTTTTGCTGTGGATGTAGCATCACTAGTTGCTAAGTTTTAAGAAATGGCAAAAAAAGTTTAAATACACTGAATTTTAAAACATCGATGTTTTTGGGGCGATGTATTATCAACATTGATGTTTTAATTTTGAACATCAATGTTTTGCTGTTGATGTCGCAGCCCTAATACACACTGACACCTACAGAACAGTTACAACCTATCCAACAGATGGCGTTTCTGACGTTAACATAATGTTACAATCTTTTTCAACAGATGGAACTTCTGGTGTCAACATTTTACGTCAAGTGAAATGCATATAATTCCTTAACCCTCCAAGGGGTTTCGACGAGATATCTTGTCAATCAAGATCTGACGAATTTTTCTCGTGACAAAATTCCACTTCAAGATATTGCCAATTTTTTTATGTAGACGAGGTCTGGTCAAGTTTTTTCTAATGACGAGATATCTCATCCACCACAATCTTATCATTTTTGCTAATAACGAGGTACCTCGTCGACACAACCACCAGCAAGGTTAACGAATCCTTGAATCCTTCAGTAGTGGTCGACCAACCGGTATAGTGGTTAAGGTGTTAGCCTCTAGATCGGAAGGTTCCTGGTTCGAATCCGGGTACGGGCTTAGATGTTTGTAAGCGTATGGTGTAGAGGCGGCTGGTGCACCTTAAATCTGTCGTGGCCGAAAGTCCTCACGTTGGGTTGGCGCGGAAGTTTGGAGAGTGGGGTGCCAGCTCAGGTGTTGCTTCGTCATCTGACCGTGGTTCAAAATTACGAGGTGTTGTCCTCGGATCTTTCCCTCAAGGGACTGATCCCGGACCGTCGTCAATAGCCCGTTGTGTTGCTCTAGTACGACGTTAACTAAAATTACCAAATTACCTTCAGTAGTGATAACGCAACTGTGCGTATTGCTGTACTGATGACTCTTTCTGATACAGATCAATGGTCAAGACGTTTCCCAGGCCTCTCATGAAAGGGTGGTGACCATCATCCGACAATCGGGGGATCTGGTTTCCATGACCGTCGTCACAGTGATCCAACAATCGGCTGCCACCTTACCACCTGCTGAGAAACCACAGCTCATCAATCGGCAGTGTGCGACCCTGCCTAGGAAGCTTTCCACCAAAAAAGGTTTATGGCCTTTTCTTATCTTAGTATGGTTAAGCTTTTTTAGTGGTAAATAAAATTGAGATTCTTCCATTACTAGACAAGCGGAACAATATATGTACAAACAGGTCCAAAACTAAAAAAATATGCAATCCGAGATGAATCCAGTGCTCCTCCGAAGTACCTCTCCACCGAATTACCTCAAATGACAAGTGAATTTCCCGCAAGTTATGTGGAGTAAAATGCCGATCAAAGTTGGTGGTCAGGGTGCTGTCTTCTAGATACAAAAGTTCCTGGATCTAGAAGGTGAATTATCCCCCGTGGTACACCAGGGTGGGTTGACGTTGCTCCCCGTGGTGCACCAAAGTTGGTGGTCAGGGTGTTGTCTTCTATACAAAAGTTCCTGGATCTAGAAGGTGAATTATCCCCCGTGGTACACCAGGGTTGGTTGACGTTGCTTCCCGTGGTGCACCAAGTAGTTCACAAATCCGCCATAGTGTCATTATCGACTAAAACGATTCGTCTAATATTCAAATTGGCCGGGCAATTGCAAATAAAATGTGAAATAGAATAAAAAACACTCACATGCCGTGTAACTAAATAAATGAAGAAATGCTCAGGTTAACGCACATATTGTAGGTTATAGTTATTGCTGATAAAAACCTTTTTGCCCTGCTAAAGGCAACCTAATGGTAATGACCCTGACCTTGACCCTCAACAACTATGAAGTCCTATTCACCTAACTGGAGTCCTACTCGCTCAATAGAGCACGTCTTTATCGATGTGCGGTTTTTCTTGTTGAGTAGGCTGCAATACCACTCTCCGAAAGCATCCCAAGAATCATCTATCAGACTAATCTCAGGTGATTGCTTGAAGAATTCAGCATTACAATTAATTTCCGAATATGGTTCTGTAGTATAACCCTTTGAAAGGCACGATGATAAGATAATTTTTTTGAAATTTTTTGTATGGAATGTATTTGCACATGCTGTTTTTTCGGGTTGTTTTAGGTGATTAGACTCTTTAGGTTTCATTGATCATCTAGAGCACTCCATGACAACGAAATACCAATTGAAAGAATTTTTATAAATCTTAGTAGCTTTACCATATATTTAAGATATTTACATACATAAATTTAACCATTCTCAAGTAGCTGGAACGTCAGACGTCTAAACGCCACTAAAAGAAATAAAGTGTCTGCAACCATTTAAAACATTCTTGAAAGTACATTATGTGATATAAATTGTATTAAAAAATAATTCTATGCTTGTAGCATCTTCAATCTTCTGTAGAGTTAACATGAGATGTTCAGTAATTAAATATGTTTCATATAAACTTCGTTACATTTGATCACTTTTCGGCTAAGGGGATCGTTATTTACTCAAATTTTAATGGTATTAATTCTTTAGTATCATCTTAAGACGCCCTCACACAACAGAAATACAAACTATAGTGGAATGTAATAGTATTTTTGTACATTGATTCAAATTTATACTATCTTAAGAACACAAAGAGTTGCACTATCCTATGCACAAAGGGTTGACTATTCTGCAACATAAGGGAGCACAAAAAATTGTAAATACTATCCTAAGAATACAAAGAATGGCTTCTGGAACAGAACTCTGGTAATATCAACTTATCGCTTCAAGAGATACAAGACTGTGTCTGCAAAACTAATTCACAAACTGAAAAGTTAGCAACGTTATTGGCGCTCGCCAAATATAAAGTTACGCAATACAGAAATAGCGCCAACAACTGTCACAGTGATTCAAACGGCGCCAACACCGTGTTATTAATATATTTTTCAGTATCCTGTATTTAAACTTAATGTATCCAAATTCAATTTTTAAGTATTCTCATTTTTCCCTACTTTTTTCAGCCCCTTTGCCTCCCAAAAGGGACCCTAAAACAACTCTTTCCGTTGGTAGAGCCAGAGCCCGATCAATGGTAGCAGGTCTAGCAGAAATTGGTGAGTCATTGATTGGAAACATGTGCTATGAATATTTCGCCGGATAGGTAGACACTACTTTATCCTTTACAATTCTTTTTCTCTTCGCAACAGAAGTTCTGGACCACACTCTCAATGAATACGACTCCGAAGGTCGGTCCACAAAAAGCAGCTCAGTGGAGAGCATCCCCAACAAACCCAGCAGCAGCGCCACCCCCGAGAGCACGGCCACCACGACCCCCACCACGGCCACGACGACCCCCACGTCAACCCACCAGACGACAGCTGGAGCGAGGTCGTCTCGGCCTTCCTCCCACCACGTGAGTGCCACGGAGCTGGAAGATTTCTTCGCCAGGCACCTGTCTGTCGCCAGGCACCACGGGACCATCCGGAATAGATACGCCACCATAGCAAGGATACACAAGATGAAGCACTTCAGGCGATCGAAGCACAAGAGCAAGGACGATGCGGATTACAGGTGAGAGAACATAGAGGTCCACATTGGGAAATCATTGGGGAGGGCTTGCGAAAGACACTCAGTTGGGCGAGAGTTTACTTTTTGGAGAACCATAGGGAACGTACACTACGGAACCTAGAGGGCGCATGTAGCCTAGCTGGTCGCCTATTCACTTACCGCTATGTAGAAGTGACCAGTGTTTCCACAAACACTACAGAGCCTGGCGGGTTACCTAGATTGGCGCAGTGAGCTAGGCTGGAAGCTGGATTATTTGCCAGTGCGATTGTTTACATAGCAGTGAGAGGGTAAACTGAACAACGGCTGCCTACTGACCTTGGTTCAAAATTATGAAGCGTTGTCCTTGGATCTTCCCCTTAGTGTTTGATTCCGGACCGTCGCAATACCCCGTCGTGTTGCTCCAGTGCGACGTTAATTAACTGCCTACCGGAGCTTTTTGTAGTCAATGGGTACTTTGTTTTCGAGAGCCAATAGGAACATCTGTTGCGGTAGCTTGCAATGTCATTGGTTGAATGGTAGTAGACATGTTTGTGGTTGTGTGTCGATTGCCCCAACTAACTTTGTGAGATATTATACTTTAACGAGATAGATTATAATTTATGCACGGTTAGGGGGCTTTTAAGTTGAAAATATATAAATTAAGTTTGCATTAACATATTTTGCACACAAGTTTGTTTAAAGTTATTCACAAGTTAAGAATGACTCGTGGCTGTTTTCTATTAATTGGTGGATGAAAGTCATATCTGAGTATTTGCTTTATGGCGATGTCATCAATTTCATATTTTGGAAAAATAGACCCTCAGTTGCTTCTTAATTTGTGTTTTTGGAAGAATTTGTTTTGTCCACCAGATCATTATCAGTATTCTGTCGTTCTACAGACATGGATGATATGTACTCAAGTTGGATCTTTACAAGTTGACGATCGTTTCCTTTCTGCGAACATAAAAATCTAATACTAATACCAGTCTCTGATCCCATGCCTAAATTGTGCTGAATCAGTTGGATAGACGTAGTTGGAAATAGAGCAGAGCAAATCCAGGAGTTACTATTAAATCTTTAGTCGGGGCATATTCTTCTACACCGTTTTTATATTCACGTTTCAAAAGAGCTAGCTGAAATTTTTTCGGTAAATGATCATTATTTTGCAACGTCATAACTGCGATTTTATTGTTTTTATTAATTTCTAATTCTACCGGCATAATAGTAAAACCGTCGAAACGTCTCACCCATTTAGAAATAACCCTTCAAACCATCACCAGCATCAGAGTACCAGCAATTGCTGCAAATTGGCTCCACGGGCTTTTTCTTTATTTTTTTGGGAAAATTTATTTACTAAAGAAGAATTTTTCAGATTAAAGAGAAAAAAGGGGAAAGTACTTTTCATATCTTTAATATAGTATACATGCAAAGAACATACAGTTTCTAAAAAATTGTATAGATTCACACGTTATAATAAACAATTCTTGGAAGGAGTAAACATATAGGAGGAAAACAGCCCCTATTTTTTTCCTTCGTGGAATCAGTCCCTAAGAATGATCAGTTTTTTGTTTTCCTCCGGGAAAAACATCATACCTATATTTTGTTCTAATGCCTTTGTTTATTTGGTGGATTTGGATTTTATGTGGTCTGGTTCAAAGTCCAATTCTTACCGTAACAGGGGTGGCTTATCTGGATTTGTTGAAAGAATGGCTCTTTCCCCGATTAGTAGAAAGTGAACCTGTGTAAACTTTATTTGACAACAGGATGAATCCCCTCCTCATCGGTATCTCTTTGTACCAGAGTGGATGAACGTCGAAGTCCCTAACCGTTGGATTGGTCGCAATGGTTGAGACGACAGAGCTCTTTTTCGCTGGCCTCCACGTTCGCCTGACATAATACCATGTGATTTTTTTCCTTTGGGGATTTATAAAAAATCTACGTATCTACGTTTCGCTGCTACCTAATGATTTGCCAGAGTTGAGACACAGAATTAAAGATACTATTGCTCCGGACTTGTTAACCAAAGTGTGGGAAAAATTGGACTTTAGGTTGGATGTGTGTCGTGTAAAAGGCACAAATTGAACATTTGTAAGAAAAACTACAGGGTGTTATCAAAATATTGGAAACACACTGGATTTATAAGGAATCCTTTACTAATATGGCTGTTTCTGAAGGTGCCTCCTAACTGTAATTATTGACACTGGAGAATCCAGATGCTGATTGAGCTCTGTGGTCACTTTGGCTGCAGTTGTTTTCTTTTTAGACACTACAATCCGCTTCAATACCCGTCGGTCTTTTTCACTCATCTTCCCCTTCCGTCCACTATTTTGCTTTGCCGAGCTTTTCTTGCCGCGCTGTGAGTACGCTGTCATGACTTAGACACCGTACCTCTAGAAACGCCTATAAGCTGGGATGTTTCGGTCACAGTTGCTCCAACTAGTCGGGCTCCTACAATTTGGCCTCTTTGAAAGTCTGAGGTCTAACATTGTACGCTTTTGACAAAATCCACGACGTATACAACTTCACTAAAAAGCTACCTCATACTACCATGATATATAGTACGTTATATATAAAAAAATTGGTAGCTAGGATTATATTTTAATGCTTACGAAGCGCATTCTTAACTGTCACTTTTATTCACTCGTTTCCATTATTTTGATAACCACCTGTAGGTGAGTTTACATTCAATTTGATATATGATTTGTTGTGATTAGTCTAAATTAAACTGTTCTAATGTACCATTGAAACTGGGACATTCTTTTATGGACACTCTGTATTCATGTAAACTTCTCAGTGTACAAAGGCGTTTCTCCTCTCCAGTGCTAACAAATAATTATTCTTTTCAGGATGCCCAAAAACTACAGTAGCACACCCGAACTTATATTTCCCCCCACGTCCGAATTCGACGCCGTGCATTTCTTGAAGAGGAGTCGCAGTCTCAGTGACCTGCATGCAAGACACTCTGGGAGGTACGCGTGGGTCGGATCCAAGGGTTCTGGTGGCAGAGACCACAGACACAACCGGAGCAAAGAGAAGCCACTGCAGAGGCAACACTCTATCCCGGAGGCTTCGAGGATACCTCATGGGTAAGTAATGCCCCCACACTACAGTTTGTGATTGCTAATTCAATACACTCGCGAATTAACGATAATTCAATCCAAGATGAATCCCCTATCAAGTATGTGCAACAAGTACCTCAAATGACGTGGAGTGGAGTGGTGGGAGAACCTGGGTCCAAGGCCTTCAATCTTCTATGAAGCCTTAAGGACAAATAAATTCCAACACATTGCCTCGTGATGCTGCTAGTAAAAAAAGGATGTGCTCTTCGCAAGTCCAGAAATGGCAGTCTCATATTTTTTGTCAACAGTATATAGAGTGAGGCTTCAGGGTGGTTTTGATGAGTTGGAAAGGCTCCCCAAATTTTATTATTTGAGTTCCTAATGGGGAATGTCTCGATAGGTTAGTATATAAAATTCTAGAGTACGTCTTTGCCCATGTGCTCTCCTTGGTGGTGCTGAGTAAGCTGCAATGCAACGTTCGAGAGCATTCTAATCATCCTCTACTGGATTGAAATCTGGTGACCTTGCTTGATACGAAATTCAGAATTATCGTTAATCTTTGGACATTTCGCACTCCGGCAAGAAAAGTGACACAAGTCAAAAAATAAAAGTTTTGATGTTAATTCATTGGGAAAACTTGTATGAGTTGCCCCAGCACGTTATATTACTATTCTATCGAATATAATAGAAGTTGCCACCATAAATTATTACCTAAAATTTAAAAGAAGCTTATACTATTTCAAAAAAGTTTTATAGTATCCTTTAAGTTGATATTTCTCAAATTCTGCAATTTTTAGTTGTGTCGCTTTTTTTGCCAGGGTGCGATATGTGTATGTGATTGTATGAGTAAAGTTCATAATAATTTCTCGATTTAAACATATATTCTGTCCTTAATCTATATTGATATAAAAGTATTTTAACCAAACTATCGACAAACTCATATTTATATACATATAATAACTGTGAGGAATTTAGTCATCACTACGAAAAATTAACTTGCAGTACAATAGCTTATATAGCAATGTAACCCAACTTCATCTTTCAAATAAATTTCCGTCGAAAAAGTTGCACTGTCTTTCACACGTTTTCTGCTAAATAATTATACAAAAACTCGCGGAATAAAGAGCCAAATTTCAAATAAAGACTAATTGTGTAAGACTTTATTTGTAAATTTGACTCTATTTGAAAATAATGCCAATAATGGTGAGAGTCTATAAATCTCATCCATTTATAACCAAGGTCGATTAACCTACTCAAAGCATTTAAGGTTTGGCCAAATGGAGACTGGGATTACTTCCACCAAGTATCACAAACTGTATCTACTCGTAGGTAAAAAAGATATTGCTATTAATCCTTTGGTCAAGATATAATCTAGTTCAGGTCTGAAGACCCAAGTCACACAATTCCTAATCATCCAGAAGTTGTCTCTTGGAGACACCTATACATTTTTAAATAGTGGTAAAAGACGCTAGTTTTACGCAGAAAGAACAAAATCTAATGGTTCTTATAATTCCTCTAATAAAAGACACTCTTTCGCTTCTAAGTCTTGCCAAATCAGTCTGACACTCCGTTGCACCTTTAATTCTGTGAGGGGGTTAACAAGCATATTTCAATCATTTCACAACCTGCAGCCTTCGCTGCATTATTCCTAACGAGTTTTGACCTCCTTCTACTGTAGAATCTTTCCAAGGATTCGTTAAGCCAATGGATATAGTAATTTAGTGCTTAAGATTGTTGTGGCGTAAAATCAATACTATTACTTGAAAATCACGTGACACTTAGAGGGTTTTAAAGCAATGACTGCTTAAAATAGCAGCAAACAGTCAATCAATAAATTTGAGAAAATACTATCGCTATCAATCAACAGAAGGAAATAATAATAATGAAGGTGATGAACCCCACAAAATAACTATTTACAATGGCTCTTTTTACACTGCACATCTCTTTTTGTGCAATGAACAATAAGTTAAGTAAGTTTTAAAAAAAACGACTAAATCCCCAATGTAAGTAACATAACAGAAATTATAAATTAGTAAAAATAAAACAGGCGAAATTAACTTTGAAAAATTATGTATTTCCATTTGGTGCGGGAGACAAGCAGGAGATTAAATCAATAACAAAAGAAAAGTCGTATCTGCTGCGAAGAATCTTACCTCTACATCGAATTTGTTAAAAATTAATAAAGGGCGCTGCATAAAGAGAAAAAGGGGGTGGAATTTAAACTTATTAAAAATATCTATTGCTTAAATGTCAGAGGAATTATTTTTTTTAATGGTGCAGTCTCAAACACACTCCCAGTGCACGACAGCCAGACATGTCCCAAGTACTGGTCACGACTGAGTGCCTAATATTTTTGCTCGGTCGGAGGTCATTCCCTGGCGCGTGGAATCACCGTTAGGGCTAGGGTGGGGAACTTTCACAGTTGTGACACGATTAATGATTCTATAAATATATGCTCATAAACTCATATAGTTTATTCATGTTACAGGGACAAGGCACGGAATACGACGCCGGAACCATCAGGTCCCTCCCTCATCAAGCAAAACGGCTCCGACATCTACGCAGAGACTGTCCCCGTATCGGTGAAGTCGGGAGACAAAACCAGCGGAAGAGCTAGCTGCCCGCCCCCCTCCTACCCTCCCCCTCCTCCCCCTGTGGGACAGGTGGTCAAAGTCGATGTGTCCCGTGGAGAGTATGCTGACCTGACGCCGAGCAGACAGCACAAATCTACGGCCATCATGTCCAGCTTCCGGCCCACAGACTCCGCTAAGCTCTACGCCTCGCCCGACGCCTTCGTGACGGTGGGCTACAAGAAGGACCAGCAGAAGTGCGACGCGACCCTTCCCAGGCACCTGGTGAAGGGCACTGGGTCCCGGTCCCAGTCCCTGCCACCCAAGATGCCCCAGGCGGCCACCTCAGCTCCCGGACCCACCCCGGGTGGTAGGAGCAGCACGGCGTCGCTAGACGCGGACCACAGCAGCGGCGACTCCGCGAGCGCCTACACGCCGTTCAAGGGCTCCCACCGGTCCAGGGACCACGCCGGGACAGAGTCCGGCCACGCGCCGGACCGCCGAGGTACCCTGCGGAAAGTGAAGCAGGCCAAGTACCCCGCGGCCGTCTCCGAGTCGGCCAGCCCCAAGCACTACCCCAACCTCACCCAGGAGGCCGACTACGACACGAGCGAGGAGGAGGACAACCCCCCGTCGGGGATGGAGGCCAAGGGAGGCCTCGTGACCTTCAAGGCCCTGGAGAACGACACCCCCAAGGAGCCGCCCGGGGACACGAAGGCGAAGACCGAGACCAACTCCAACATGACACTGCGCAGGAAGAGGCTGAAGTCTCAGGCGTCGGTCGATTCGGCCAAGCTGCAAGCCGAAATCGAGGAATCCCTCAACGAGAACCGAGTGAACGCGGAAAACGTCACAAATAGCCAAAGCTCCGAAGCGCCTCAGTCTGCAGTGCTTCAGTCCGAGGAGACCGGAGAGAGAATATTTGTCCGTAACGAGAAATCCGACTTCAACGATTCCGAGAGACTTCAGGCGAAGAAGGTGGCTCCGGTTCCACCCCCGAAATCGAAAGATTCCGTGGAAGACAGAGAACCGAACGCCAACGTCGTCAGGGGAGGCTTGGAAAAGCCGACGAAAGACGAAAAGATAGAACAGGACGCTTCCACTAGGTCCTCCTCGAAGGAACCCATAGCTTTTAAGGCTACCATTGTCTTGAAACAAACAGAGGTTGTCGCGAAAGACGTGAAGGAGACCCCATTCAGAATCAAAAACAAAGAGCTAATCCACCAGCACAGCGCTCACGAACTCCTTCACCTGAAAAACAAAGACGATACCTTGCGTAAGGAAGGGAAAGAAGCGCAGGCTAGAGACAAACTGGTCAAATCGCCCTCGCAAGGGTTCAAAGAACGACAGCACGAGGACGTGACGAACCAGAAGATCTCGAACTCCCAAAATGACTCTAGAATCAAACAGGATCCGTGTTCAAACCAGAAAGTCGCTCCGGCTGTTCCCAAGAAACCGAAAGCCGACGAATCCAGGATGGCAGAGGATATTCCAGAACCCAACGACACCGTAGCAGCCCTTCAGTCCGAAGGTAATCATGAAGAGGGGAAGACTTCCCCTATGATAGACGCTGCGTCTAGGTCCGTTAAGGAAAACATTTTCAACTTCGAGAAGAGGAGCAATGAGCTATCCACCAATAAAGTGAACCTCTCCCCTCGTAGGAAGAGTGACGTCATTCGAATCACCCTTGTAGGGTCGCAGCAGAAGGGAAACGAACCCGAAAGGGTTCCTTCAATGACGACCATGAAAACATCAAAGTCGTGCCCGAAGACTTTCGAAGAGGATGTTGACATGGACGTGGAGAGTTCTCTCACGGCGGCCATGTTGCACTCAGACGCGCACAATCAGGTAACGAGATTCTCTGCCGAAACCCCCACCACGACGATCGCCTCCACGAACTTCAGCGACGACTGGAGACGACCCGACGTGATCTCCTCAGTCAATATCCCCCAGTACGTGGACACCGCGGCCAAGAAACCACCGGACACTCCCCCCAAGAACACCATCGTGCGGAGAGTGGACAACTTCAGCAAGACGCAGACGCTGGGTCGCAAGATGAGCGAGCGGGACTACGACTATCAAGACGTGGAGTCCACTCACTTCACAGAGACGATGACCCTCAACAGGCAGAGCCTGGCGAAAAGCGACAACGCCAAGTTCCAGCAGCTCCCGGAAGGCATGCTCCTCCACTCGGTCAGGGACAACCACCAGACGAGGATACCGGTATTGCCAG
The DNA here is from genome assembly GCA_947359465.1 of Metellina segmentata. Lineage (NCBI taxonomy): Eukaryota > Metazoa > Arthropoda > Arachnida > Araneae > Tetragnathidae > Metellina > Metellina segmentata. The sequence goes on from OX375882.1 coordinate 68,125,686, forward strand.
CGACCACCGCGAGCCCACCGACCACGATGCTTCCTCCTTCCAATCAAAACTATCCGGGGCAGTACCAGCAGGCCAGGAACGCGCCACCCATATCCTCCGGAGCTTATTTTCCAAACGCCAACATGCCCTCCAACATGGAACCCATTCACCTCCCCGCGAACATCCCCCTGGAGATCTCGCAGAAGATCATTGCGGAGCACATGGCCAACGTGAGGAACCGCGAGGCTTACGAGGAGTCCCACATGATCCACCACCAGCAGCTCCCACCGCAGTCCAAGCCACCTGATCCGATGTCGGCACAGGCGCGCCTGCTGGACCACCGGCACGCCCGCATCGCGGCCCCGGCCCCCAACCGGGTGTCCCCGCCCAAGACCCGCGAGGACGACGAGTGTCTGAAACTGTGCCAGCGCGTCGACAAGAGCTTACAACTGATCCGGCTCCAGGTGGACTCCCTCCGCATGGCTGCGGCGAGCGAGCCGGAGGTGCTGCCGGAGCTGGTGCCGCCGCCGCCCGAGTTCAACTTCGCCGCCCACGTTGGGCCTCAGCAGCCCGTGCACATCGCCCCGCCGCCCGAGTTCAGCGACGAGTCCCTGGCGAGGCAGCGGCGGGCGCAGCAGAACATGATCACCACCATGGACGCGCCCGTCAGTCGGCGAGTCGTTCCGCCAGACACAGCTAACTATCCGTACCCGGAGCACGTCTACAGGGGCTACCACCCCGCCATGCAATCCCCGCAGGACCACCCCCACCACCCGATGCACCACCACCCGCACAACGTCATCCCCAACAACCTGACTGCCTCCCCCACCAAGACCATGACGTTGTCCAGGGGTGGCTACCCGACCCATCACAGTGTTCCTCCTCACCAGCAGATCCGCCACCAGAGTAACTGTAACACTCTCCCGCACCCTGGATCGGCCAGAATGATGATGCCGCCCCAAGCCCTCCAGCAACAGCTACAGCAGCAGCAACAACTGCAGCAGCAACAGCTACAGCAGCAGCAACAACTACAGCAGCAGCAGCTGCAGCATCGCCCTTCCCAGCCACAACAGCAACCGCAACACCCCTACCCACAGAGCCGGACGAGTAGGGAATCTCCAAGAATGATGGGCCCCATAGGACCTATACCTCCCATACCTCAGCACAAAGAGTTCCGACAGAAGCCCCTGCACCAGTGGAACATGAAAGACGTAGCGGATTGGCTGGAAAGCCTGTTCTTACCGGAGTACAAAATAACGTTCGCTGAAGCAGGAATCACGGGTTCGAAGTTAGCTAATATGGACAATAACGACTTGATGGGACTGGGGGTGAAGCAGGCTGGACATAGACTAAATATGGAAAGATCAATAAAATGGTATCTAAAATAACGTAGTCTCTAGGTTTATCGATGCCAAATATTGTATACAAACTATGTGAAATATTTAACGGTTGTGTCGAGGGGGACAATATTTTGAAGTTTTTAACAGATATAAGAGTTTGCGATGGAAAGGATGGAGATTTCTAATTACTGGAAAACAGTGGCTTATATATATAAGCAACTAAATTCTCTCAGTGGTTGCAGAAAAGTATTAACTAATGATATCGTTTCTGTAGTTTTACATGCGTTGACTTCCATATCATATGCAAGAGTATGTAACACGGAAAAGTAAAATAATTGAAAAATGTGCATTGAGATTACACCTCTTTGTGTTTTAAATTACTGCAAGACATTGCTACTGACATTCATATTTAAATATGTGAGGTTTCCATGATTTTTTATACTTTATTACAAGAAAAAAGGTCAAACTTTAAATACTTTCTCATTTACCATTCTTTTTGTATTGAGATTCCATTAAATATACCTAGAAACATTCCAATGAACTATATACTTGCTAAAATTAATTTATTTTACAGTTGCTTTATTTTGATTAACTTTATTTTAGCTCAAAAATAACTATTACGTGTATATTGAGTAATGTTTAGTCTTACTTTTGATATTTTAGCCCTTGTTGCAACTAAAACCAAGTGTCAATTGAAGCTGCACTGAAATACGCTCCTGAGGTATCCACCAAAACTAAAAAAATGTTTGATTCTTTTAAAGTTCACCATAAGAAAAGCTAAGCATTTTTAATTTTAATCGTTTTTGGTGTACGTTATTATAATTCTGTTCTTGTTGCTGTTTGTCGACGCTTAGGAAATATTAAATAACAAAGCATCATTAAATCCATATCTTTTTTTTGCTTCAATAAATTGTTTTTGAATACAACGTTTCAAGTGAAACATCCTTCATATATCCATATTGCTTGTCGCATTCCGCTCATAGACATATGTTTATGAAGTAGAGGAGAATTAGAAAGCAAATATGTCGTTAATTTCCCTTACCTTCATGTCCCTTATCTCCATATCTTTTATGTGTACGTTACCCGTCCATTAAATATACCTAGTATAAATAATACCTAGTAGAAGATGTATACAATATGTGTGAACTCATTACGTTCTTCAATCTTACAAGCCTAAACATTTCTCATAATACAAATAGAACTAGATCGATTTCAAAATTAAGTCCTGAAAGCTTTTGAAAGTATTAATAATAAATAAAATTAGTTTTCGAATTTTTAATAGGGACTTCACATTTAATGCGAAATTTATTTATTTATTTTCAAGTTTAAAATGGGATATTTTTTATGACATTGAAACCTCGCGCAAATATCAGAAAAAGAAAGGAAACATAAAACAACAACCCCCTAAAACTAATTCTTGAAATTGAAAAATAATCAAACGCTCCAAATTGGTCACAGTTGTATTATATTCTGCTTCATGAAAGCAATTCAAAACCAGAAAAGGTAACCTTGTTATCTACTATTATTTATGCTTGGCAGTTCGAACTCGTCTTACCGATATTTTATGCAAAAAAGGCGTCAGGCACAAACATCGACCTTCTAATGAAATAGAGTATGTACGAGCTGTGTTATTTCTGCTGATCTCTCGGTTTGAAGATATGTGTCAAGTGAATGTGAGGAAAAAATTAATTCTAGAATGGGACAGATAGTTGATTGAAGTGACTATCAAGAGTGACTAAAAATACTAGACAACCAATCGGTACTCGACAGACAATTGGTTCACGTCCATTCGCAAACCCGGGTGATTTACCCTTCTGAGATTTTACAAGGACTCCGGCCGCATGGTCTATTTCATTAGAAGGTCGATGTACCCAAAATCTAAACAATTGTGCTTTTTCTTAAGTGTTCAGATGAATAGTTTTCATGAAAATTACTACCCCTCCCCTTTTGGTTTCCACGATAATCTATCAAATCGATGATCCCGAAATTTTTCTTCCATGGTTGCAACGGCTTGGTGCCAAATTTTGAAATTGGCGTCAGGTGAGAATTTTCTCGCCCAAGAAATATTAAGAAACCAAGTGTTTATCCGGAAGACTTACAGTAATGTTTTGGCCACTCATGGTTTTCCTCAAAAATACTACCATAAAATTTTGCAAGTATCAGAAACATTTTTAGAAGCGATTCGAGGAATTTAAGGTTGTCGAAAGTATGTATACAACTTAAAAAGGAAAATAATTTTTTATTAACATTTTTTTTATTTAAATAAATTATGTAGGGCGAAGGAAAGCTTGCGTAGAACGAAACTGTTCTTTCTGACACTTCGATTAATACTTATTAGTTTTTTGCAGGTTCTTCTTACGATTGCAATAAAAATACTTTTAAATCTGCATATTTCATTCGTTATATTAAAATATTCAAAAGAAAAAATATTCAAGGGGTATAAAATGTATTTAATGGAAGGATCTGGATCCAGAATCTCCAGTCGAGAACCCTTCCATAAAAGTTTTTCGTCAGTTAAAAATTATCAAAACTATTTATATTAGAAAATATAATTATATTAAAAAGAAGTTCCAAAAAGCACTCAGATAAAGTATTGTAAAAGCAGCAAGTCCTATCTAAAGGAACTGGTCACATTAAAGTGATAGATTTTTATACCATATTTGATCCAACCTCGCCATTGTTAATAGAAAGATAACTGCTTGTTGAGGTCTACAACTTGAGAAGCTCATACCTCAGGAACGGCTGCGTACTTACACAACATTTACCCCTTCAAAATTCAGTCTAGTGATTGAATATGACAAAAAAAGCTTCTTATCCAATATATTTTCTTTAAAACGGTATGTGGTCCAGTTATACTTTCGGCAAAAATCTTGTATTTCTTACTTCAGAACCCTCAGGAAGTCTTGTCTAAATGAACTAGTGCGCCTACTGATTTATAACACTTAAGCGATCCACCCTTAACTTTGTTAACAGAAGGGAAACTGCTTGTTTAGGTTAGCAATTGGGCAGCTCATACATCAGCAACGGTTCTGACTGGTATATTCTAGATTTGTACCAATTTTTTGTATGTAACTCATTTTGATGAACTACTAGATATTTTTTTGATAGTTCAGTAACAAGTGGCTTTTTTGTTTGATTGGTGGACTTCTGTGTATTTCATGCAAGCTTCACTCAATGTACATGTGTTGATTTTCTGTACATAGTGATTGTTACGTTTTTTTATTCAATGTAAGGGAGAATTGACTGTGTGCTCAATGAGAGGGGCTGGTTCCCTGATAAATGGTCTTCGTGTCTCAGTTTTACGTGTATATCAGCCTTAAATAGTGAAATTTGCATGCGAAGGAAGCATCAGTGTAAAGTGAATTTACTTTTGCGTGCAAGCAGAGGAGTTTACGAAACAAAGCAAAGGTTGAAATCTGGTTTGGATCAACAAAAAATGCATTTCCCATCAGTTTGATATGAATGCTTTATAACAGAAAATTAATGTGAACAAAATTATTAGCTTCAAATTTTCAAAATTTTCCAGTACGTAATACAACAAATATGAGGAAATTATAATATTTTCTGTATGATATGATATTCGTAGAGCAACAAATTGAAAAGAAACAGTATATACTCGTACTAGCATCTCAAACGTCAACTTGTCAACTTAAGTTAGTTACTTCTTTTATACACGGAAAGGCATTTCTTTGTGCACTGGCGTGCAAAATTTGAGGAATACCATTATTTTTGAAATATTTGTTGTATATATATTTGTTGCTACCTCAAAATTAAACGAAGCAAGCTATGTCAATTTGTACAACCAATGATATTCAGTAGAAAGCAGGTGCATATTCAAATTCTGGAATCGTGACGGCAGAGGCTCTAACAATGCGTTATGATGCTACCGCAGTACTACTTAACCTCAATCTCTGTATGCAACGCGTCCAGTGTTCGAGGTGTTACCCACATACGTTTCACTTCCCTGCGAAATAACATTGAAAACCTTATTGTTACTTAAGTTTTTCACGCCAGTCTAAAGCTATCGAAAAAAACTTTTATCATCGCTTACAGATCGGCTGTCAGAAAAAAATTGTTTGTATTGTTAAAGTTTCTTTTTTTTTAAATCTCTATTAGGGTTCATATTTCTGGTGTATTATAAGCAGTACAAAGGCATCTTTGGTAAAATTTTGTCCTTAGGCAGGGTTCTTGTTATTCGTGTTTAAAGCGTCATAGATAGTTCTTATCTTTCAATGAAATCAATGAAATCCTTAAATGAAATCTTCTTTTTAAGTGAGTCTACGATTCCATTAAGTTGCATCGCTGAATTAGTTGGCTTAAATGGATTTCAGTTGCATTTTCAACAAAAATACTATGCTATGGACAATCTAAGATACACTAACATATTAAAATATTTCTACGTTGATTGGATACGAATCAAGTCGAACTCTGCCCAATAAGTAGTAGTAAAAAGAAATTCTGGTTTGTGATTAAAAATTAATTGCCATACAGCATCTGTAAATATGGTCAAAGACAGAAAAATAGATTGAAATTTTTTTATAAGTAAAAAAAAATGTGCTTCAATGGGCTGCTACAAATTAGCTCTATAAGCTGTTATTGAACAAATCGAAAGTGCGACGGCAATCCGACGTGGATCATACCATGAGCGGGGATCAACGCACAAGGAAGCTGTTCAATTACAAAATGCTAAGGGTTCACTCCCTCTTGGTGACCTGAAAATGACGCCAAACAGCCAATTCACAACAGCAATTGTCATTCTGTCTCAACTTATGCCTTATATTGTCTGTTTAACATGATAAGTGCTCCAGGTAAAAACTCTGACTCTCTCGCCGTAGAAACAAAAGGGCCTATGGCTTATAAAGGATTGATTCTTAAAGTATTTGGGGGACCACAGTAGATGGATTGGAAGAGAAACAAATTAGCAACCTGAGGGGTGAGAATACGGAATTCGATCCAACCAAAGACCATTTTGTACGTAGGGGCTAGTGCACGTTAAATATATCGTGGTCTCAAAAGTTTTCACGTTGAAATGGTGTAGCAGTTTGGATAGTGGAAAGCAAGCTCAGATGTGACCTCGTCATCTGACCGTGGTTTAAAATGACGTGGTGTTGTCCTTGTATCTTTCCATTCGGGATGGATCCAATAGCTCGCTGTGTTGCTCCAATTCGACGTTAGTTCAATTACCTTTCCACATCTTGTAGTGTTTGAGTTTGTCGCATTGGCGCAGTTACCGACAGTTGGCTCTAGTCTGAGAGATTAGGGGATTCACGATTGCAAGAGGTAACTTTCAATACGTCGCCAAAACAGCCATCACCGAAACCTCGTCTATTCCTAAGATGAACGAGACATGTTGCTATAGTGACTATCAGTTTGTCTGTAACATTTCTCTTGATAGACAGACAATACCTAACTGCAAAGTTATTGTAAGCAGGGTTAGGCTGGAACAACACGTGAAATTAACCATCCTTTACCGTGACATTACTAATTCCCATCCCTGTGCAGATTATTGCGAAGAACTGCAAACAAAAGCGTAATTTCAGACAGAAAGCTAATTTGTATTTCCGCCAGAATTTCTATTAGGAAATTAACAGCTATCAAAACAGGTTATAAAGAGTAAAAAAATGAAATTAATAAGGTAATGCGGTATTTTTTTCCCAAAATTTTCAACTCTGTGGCTCTTAGGAATCACATTTGGCAACTTCGTGCAAAATTGTGATGATAATTTTTATGGGACATAGTAGTCTAGAGCAAGCTAAAAAATTGCATACATGAAGTTAAAATGCAACATATATTTCTCAGAAGTACATTAACAACGCAGGACATCCATTTTTAACCGCATCCAACACATTCGAAAGCTATACGGAAGCAAATTACTGACAATATTTTTTAAATATCAGGTTGATCCACCAAGCTGTTCCTTTTACTATTTCTATGTAAAATTGCCCTGATTGTGAAACAAGAATCTAGATTTCAACTGACGCTTTGAGTATTTGTTCGTAATCCTCTTTTTAGGCCTGTATATTAATCTCTTGCTGATTATGAGTTTGCTTCGTTTTTATGTTTGCGCTGTAAATCGTTAGTACTTTGCGCCGAAAGTACTCTGTATTATTCTAAACACTTGTCTGTATATATTTCGAACTACCTTCAAATTTCTGTCGGCATATTGCGTAATATTAAATGGTGCTTTTCTTTCTTTTATAAATGTATAAATATATACATATATACAAAATATAGATTTGAACGAACTTGTTTTGGAGAAGCTTTGACGTACCTGACATACTTGCTGCTAATGTATTTTAATATAACGCACTAACTATAATAATCCTTTTTCCAATTTTTCTATGTATGATAGGTGTAATTGCTTTAGGGAAATTTTAAAAATTTACACTTTCACATTCGAAGCTAACTTTACGTTCTTGATAATGAAAAAATGTTTTCTAAATCTTATAATGTAAACAGTTTTTAATGACGGATATTTTTAAAAATTAACGTTTAAAACATTAAGTAATAATTTTTTTTAATTCTCTGCCTTAAGGGGGTCCGGGACACAAAAACCGTCTAATTTTCGAATTTTTTTTTATTATTTTAAGAAATTCTCTCTGTGTTTTTCTGCTTAAAATAACGTCTAAATCATGTTTCTATCTTAATTAGAACTAGAGATATAATAATTTTTCTGGTGCGTTGTTTTGAAAATCTAACACTCTTGACAGTTGTTGTCATGGCAACAACATCTGTCCTTAAAACTTTAAATGCGTTTTTCTCCATGATGCATTTTTTCAAGATTTCCTGTATTCAAATTGCTATAAGTCGAAAACCGATAAAGTTTAAGGGTTGAAATTTGGAACATATATTTTTCAAACATTATACTTTAATTTTGATTCAGCAAATTTGAAACAAATATTTACTTTTAAAAATATGACTTTTTTAAAAAAAAGTACCTTAAAATTTTCAAAATTTTTTATTCAAATATTTTTTATTTTTTGTTAAATTAATATTTTTTTAATTGCCTAATCAAAATTAAAGTTCATAAATTTGTGAATAATTTACTGCAAGAATTTTGAAAATGGATCAAGAATATTTTGAGCCTTAGCAATTTAAAATGACCCCTCTTTTTTTCAAAAAATGTTTATTTAAAATTTTTAAAAAACTTTTGGAAAATTTTTGTGTTGTGATTTTGTTTATTAGTTAGATGGGTAATCAGTACAAAAAAAATTCAAAATTCTAAATTAATTAATAAAAAAAAATTTCAATGTGTCCCGGACCCCCTTAAATATTCTTTTTAGAAACCTTTCCTAAGAATAAGCGTAACGACTTTTCATTTATGTCTAACAGTAGTACATTTACATCAATAATTTAAAATCTTTTTAAAGCGATAAACAAAATCAATTACAGAAACTACGAACTCAAAATAACCGATTTTCACAAATACTTGTTCAAAATATAAATTTAATTAATATTTATCTGTTAGGATTCCTGGGGAAAAGAAATTCTTCATACAAAATTTCATTTTCACTGTACTTTTTTTTGGTAATTGTTTTTTTTTTTGAAAGTTGGGAATAATGTTTGAACACTTTGACTACTTTTATCAATAGCAATAAATCAAATATCCATGAACAGGTCCAAATTTCACTTAATGTATTTTTACTAAACTTAACATAACGACTTGGGATTTTACTTATCCCTGTGCCAAAGAAATATTTTTAACAACAAAAGCTACATTGCAACAAAAAACATCTTTTGTCCGAAAGAACATCAAAATATTTAAAGGAACAGGTACAGTCTACGTTTATAAGCGGTGGAAACGACTTTAGCTATTTTTGACGAACTTCTACAGTCGCCAAGAAATAAATTATTTTAAAACTATTTTTTCTTTCAAAAATTTTTTTCTTTTTACAACGGAAAATGAAAGTTTGAAAACACATTTAAAAACGTTTCAAAAAGTATATTTTTAAAAAACTTTCGCAAAAAGTAGTATGCTTAAACACATTTGTGAACCAGCTGAAAAACTATACTGCGAATGTTGAAACTCATCAATTACACTAAATACAGTAGGATGTTTGAAAATAAAAAGATTTGTAAAAGAAAAAAAGCAAGAAATATTACAACCTGATACCTCAGAACTGTTCTGGGAAAAAATAATAAAAAACGAAAATTCCACAAATGGCAAAAAAGAACTCTTAAACGCGCGCGCGCGCGCGCGCGTTTCGTGATAAATATTATAAAATAAAAAATTCCACAACTGTAGAAATAAAAATAAATGAGCCAATGGTATTACAGAAAAAATTTAAAAGGACCAATGCAATCAAAGGATATTTTAAAATCAAAATAACCAATGGAAGCAAAGAAAAAATTTCAAACGATGAAATCAAACGACTTTAACGGATTTTAGAATATTCAAAATGAAAATTGAAAGTTAACGTTTGCAGAGGTTGCCATGGAAATCACAATAACCGTAAAGACATATGGATTGCCTTAATCTTCAGTAACTTGCTACTAGAAGTGAGCCAAAAAAAATCGCCAATGCCGTAGCCCACGCTCATAAACGTAGAGTGTAGCTGTACTTTTTTAAATTTACAAGTATGCGAGTTAAATAATTTGATCAAAGAATATACCACCATAAAAGATCAACACGAGTCGATTAATTGAGCTATTACGTTTGATAAACGCTTTATTAATTGCAGTGCTGTAAATTGAAAAGCCTGGCTGTTTTAAAGATTATTTTCATTACTCATTTACCATCGGTTTAATTTATCAGAAAAACCTTTTCTCACAAGCAAAGCTCAAGTGGTGTATAAAAGTTAATATGCTTGAAGTTTATATAAAAAACACTGCAAAGAAAATAGAATGTTTGTATAAAACCCCATCGGTTTGTATCGTTTCTCACTTAACATCAAAACGTGGTCACGTTTTGAGTTTCTAGAGAACTTACAAAAAAGTTGCTACGGAGTGCATTTTATAAAATTTCATCAGACTTTGTAGTGAAAAGGCATTTTATCATTTCTTTCCTAGACATCAAACCTTGTGGACTCTACCTTCACTAACAAAAAGTTGCTCTGAAATGTCATAATCAATTGTATATTTAATGAATTTGTTTGATATGTGTACAGTTTTGGAAAAGTTCCGCTTTTGAACACTATTACTTTTAATTTAATCGATAATGGTTTCTGTGTTTTGTAGCAAATGCTTCTGTAAAAAATGAAGATATGAGTGACAGCGAATAGAAAGTTGTTAATAAATAGTGCACATTTTGCATGAAAAACTACTTGTTAGTAATTACTTTCAACGTGTCACATATTTTATACTTTCTAATCCTAATTCCATAAGGCCCGGTGGACACATCCGGTTTTTCAACTTGCGGCGCCGCTGCGACAACGCAAGTGCTATCTGAGATACATTAGATCCAATGGAGCAGTGCACACATACCTCCAGCACCGCTGGGGCGACGCACGTCCAACTTGGGTGCAATTTGTACCGCAGTTCCCCACGGCGCCGCAAGGTCGAGCATTTTAATTTCCGTTCTGAAGTACCTTGTTTTCATAAACAAATGGATTATAAATAATAATTAATAAATGGTTGTATCCAGTAACGTCTATTTTGTGTTTCAAAATATACTTTTTTGTACACCAAGTAAGCGAAATAAACACGTTTTCTTCGATAGAATATTTATCGCAAATGGTGCGAAATGAGTATTTGCGTCATTTCACGTTTATGTGAGCATAGTTGGGCTTCGGTGCGGCAGTGGCCCGCACGTTGAAAAACCGGATGTGTGCACCGGGCCTAACGGTATTAATTTTAATTTCCTTTCAATCAGAATTGACCTCACAGTAACCACACCACGAGATTCTTCAAAACCAACCTCAAAATGAGTTTCTGTGTTTTTCAAATCGATATTCGCGTTTAAAGCTTTGTGTCACAACCAGTTATTCAAAGTTTCAGCGTTAAAACACAAAGCTATCAGGGCCGTATTTCTAAGTAGGCTGCAGCCTAGAGCGGCAAATTTTTCAGGAACGGCAGTTTGGCAATTTATTTAAAAGTTAAAATGAAGTATTTCAAAAGGTAATAATATTTTCAGTGCGAATTTAAGAATACGTGTTACTTAAACATATGTTTTAGTCCTTCTACATAACCTATTTTCTAAAACTATAACGTAATACAAATTCACAGCACGTAATCTTATATTATAACTTTCTTGCAGTGCAATCTAATTTGGCTTGACAACACTGGCACAAGCGCAGCGATTCGATATGACAATACTGTAGCCAATCTAGCAACACTGTTGGTGGAAGGCCCAGTGGCTCAGCTGTCAGTAGTGTAGTCTCAGTCTAGCCTTTCTGAGTCTGACGCTGTCATTCATGTATATCGGTCTGCACAACGGGATCGTTGATGATTGTGTTGAGCGAGGCGTGTTCGTGTTGTTTGTTACGATTTTGGTTTATAGTTTAGAGTATTCCAATACATAACGTACATTTTTTAACAAGTAGGGTACTCCCTACTAGATACTATGAGTGACGGTATGAAGAGACTCAGTGGCACTGAATACAAAAAAAAAGGAAAAAACTGAAGCTTCAAGGGAAAAAAAACTAGATTTGTTTTTGTAGAACTAATAGTTTGCAAGTGGAAGAAAAGAACGATACAGAAAATAAAGGGGAACCTGAAAGTGCTCGTGCTGTTTCTGATGGTTCTGTTGGGGACGAAAATGCTTTCTCTGGAACGAGTTGTTCCAAAACAGCCATGTTGTTATCAGAACCTACTGAAATACAAATAAGTTCTCACAATGAGATTGTACCTGATAGATTTGATGTTAAAAGTCAATCTTTAACAGAAAATAAAGTACCAACATTAGCAAACTCTTTAGATAAGGATCCAGCTTTGTGGATCTTAAATGATGCTTCTAGAGATCTTAATAACAAAAAATGGCTTTGACCAAAACAAGGGATTAGATTTCACTAACAGCTTAAGAGCGTACAAAGATTAAAAGAGATATTTGACTAAATCTCTCTTTGAACGGAGATTAAAAAATGGAGAAGTTCATGAAAGGAAATGGATGATTTTTTTAAAAGTAAAGGATCAGTTTTTTGTGGCCCAAGTTTAGTGTTTAACACTAAAGAACGATCACAATTTAACGACAAAGAGGGTTTAAATGACTGGAAAAATGGAGAAAGTCGTGCATGTCACCATGAAAATTCCCCAATACACAAATCTGCTATTATTACACTAAAAGCAAAAGGAATTTCTCTTAACCGTGTTGACAGTATGCTAACTTTACAACTAGACAAAGAAACACACTATTGGAGAAACGTTTTGACTATAGTTGTAGCGGCTGTCAAGGCCCTGACATCAAGAGGCCTCGCTTTAAGAGGCGACAACGAGATATTTGGTTCTAACAGGAATGGAAATTTTCTTATGACTTTAGAGCTGGTATCCGAGTTCGATCCATTCTTAGCAACACACATTGAAAAATACGGTAATTGTGGTAGTGTCAATACACATTATCTCTCTTCCAAGACATGCAATGAGGTAATTGAGTAATGGCTCGAAACTTTAGGCAAGTAATTTGTGAAGAGTTGAAACAATCTAAATACTCTTCTCTCATCATAGACTCGACCCCAGACATGATACATGTATACCAGTTAGTCCTTGCTGTTAGATATGTTTCAAGTGACGGTGTGCCCTGTGAAAGATTTCTTACCTTCATTCCATCAGCTGGTCATAGTTCAGAAGGAATGTTTGAGTGTGTTATGAATGAGCTAGAAAATCTGCAAATAAACATTGATGACTGCAGAGCCCAATCTTACGATAACGCTTCCAATATGACCGGCGTTTACAATGCTCTGCAAGCAAAAAGTAAAGAAAAAACTCATTTAGCTTTATTCATCCCGTGTGCGGCACACTCCCTAAATCTTGTTGTATCATCCACTGCAGAATCTTGTGAAGAAGCGTGCGCATTTTTCATGTTGCTCCAAGAAATACATTATTTTTTACGTGCTCTACAAAGCGATGGGAATGCCTAACAAGTGTTATGGAATAATCTTATCAGATTAAGAAAACAATTAAAAAAGTGTGTCCTACTCGATGGTCAGCAAGAGATGACGCGAGCCAAAGTTTACGAGAGTCTTGGGAAGAATTGTACATTGCTCTGACAACAATTTGAATGACACAAAAGAAAAAGCAACGACTTGATGTGAATCCCGAGGAATACTTCGAAGATTAGAACGTTTTGAGACTGCGTTTATGGTGTGTTTCTGGAGCACCGTACTTCACAGAATCCATAAAGTTTGCAAAGCCATGTAAAGTGGAACTGTGGATGTTTTGATGGTCAAAGATTTGTATGGCTCTCTTGAAGAATATTTTACGGAACAGAGAAACAACTTTAATTACTTTGAGGAATTGGCCATCGATATAACCAAAACTACATCTTATGAAAAAGATAATAAAAGACATCAAAAAGAAAAGTTTGGCCCGACGAAGATCGAAGTGGAGAAGTTAACTTTACTGGCAGGGATGACCTAAAAATAAACACTTTTTTTTACCAATTATAGACTCTTTTGTTTGTGAAGTCAAGAAAAGAAAAATGGCCTATGACGAGTTTCAAGACCGATTCCACTTCTTAACTCAGTTGTGTGATAACAATACAGATATGGAAGAGGAACTGAGGAAAATGGCCACCAACCTTTACCACGTCTACACAAATGATTTGGATTCCACTGAAGAGTGCATCCACTTTAAAAATGATTGTGCTGTGGGTAATGATCACCCATCTGATAAACCGTTGGAAGGAATTTCGAAATTTCTGAGGAGTAATTCCTGACAAGATGTTTACCCCAATTTGGACATTGTTGTAAGGATAAGTTTGTGCATACCTACTACAAATTGCTCGTGAGAACGCAGTTTTTCTTGCCTTAGAAGAGTTAAGAACTATCTGCGAACTAGTATTTCTGAAATAAGGTTAAGCTAACTTTCATTACTTTGTATTGAGGCAAAACAACAAAAACACTTTTATATGAGGACATTATTAACGAGTTTGCCATTAAGAATTCTCGTAAGAAAGCTATGTAAATTTGAACATAAAGATTACATAGGGTGAGTTGCTTTAGAGAAGTTTGTATATTTTTCAGCAAATAAACCAGTAATTAACTACATTTTGTGTAATTTCATTTCCGTGTAGGACAACTTAATTCAAATTGAACACAGTTCTTCAATTACACAAAAGATAGTCATTAGCATTAAAATTTAAAAATATGTTTAAAATAGTGATCACTGATCTCCAAGAACGAATTAATTAATTAAATTCGAAACCCATTTCATTTTTAACGAATCTTAAAAGAAGTAAGTAAAAATAACAAGTAGATGACTAATTTGATTATATAATTTATTATGTAAACCATTAAACTGTAGTTTTATCTAAACTAAATTAACTTTATGTTTAAAAAAGATGAAAACACCAATGACCTCTATCCTTTTGTTGTATAAAATAAATGTATTAAGCAAATATGAACAACAGAGGGGGAGGCAAATGGACTTCGGGCCAAAAAAGCCTACGGGCGGCAGACTCTTAAATCCGGCCCTGAAAGCTATCCTTTTTTGGATGACCTACAGAGTAAATATAAAAGTAGAGTAAGTGATGGTAACTGTTTTATGTGCCCAAGATCGTGTGACCAAAACTACTAGCAACTTACCCCTAAAGGCGCGTTCTCACGAATCAAGTTTAACTGACCGATTATAGTGGATCGATAAAAGTTGAATCTGACTTGAATCAGTTTTTGTTCACACATTTCAATAGAAACTGATCAACAGTTTAATAAGCGAAAATATAAAAGTTACAATTGAAAAATGATTTATTTATAGAAAATCACGTTTAAGGTATGGAACTGGTATAATATTTTAAGCAGATTTCAAATCCGTTGGAATTTTCACTCTATCTTTAACGATCGCGAAGATACAAACTTGGTCTAGAGAATAAAAAAGCACTTTTGTTTTTGTCTCTCGAATAAAATAATCCCCGACAGATCGTTAGCGTGGAAATAACTCGAAAGCGGATGGCGATTGACTCATCACTTGAACGATAAAGTTTGAATGGGTCAAACTTTTCTTGATCCACTAAAAAATTGATCAACTCTATTGAAACAAAGGTTTCTCGCAAAAGTTTTCATTCAACTTTTGTTGCTCAACTACTATAATCGATCAATTAAACTTGATTCGTAAGAACGCGCCTTTAGACTACTTTCGTTTATCTGATTGGTCTAAGGGAATGAAGAAGACTCCCATCCATTTATTCGTGATCTGATTGGTCTATGATTGGCGACATCAAGTTAGACTTTTGCGATTTTACAATTTTTATTGCCATTCTAAAGAAATGTGTATTCTACCTTGTCATAAGATGTTGTCGCCAAACGCAGCTATAATATACCAAATTGGTCAACTATGTAAATTTTTCACGTAGTATTCATATGACTACTAGTCACACTTTTAGAGTCACAGTTTAACTAGTCACACTTTTAGAAGCTCCTCTCTATAGCAATGCTCAGTCTATTTATGTTTCACGTTTAGGGGATTACCGATTCCTGAAAATTGAAACACACGTACGAAATTTGAGCACCATGGATATTTAAATCCAAATGTGTGTTTAAAATGTTACTGATACGCATGAGCGCATATTAAGAATAACCAAAGACCGTCGTGTATATGGGGGCTGGTGCACGTTAAATCTGTCGTGGCTTCAAATGTTCTCAAGCTGGCGTGGTGTGGAAGTTTGGAGAGCTAAGGTGCCAGCTAAAGTGCTGACCTCCTCATTTGACCGTGGTTCAAAATTACGTGGTTTTGTCCTCAGATATTCCCCTTCGGATTTGATCCCGGACCATCGGCAATTGTGTTGCTCCAGTGTGACATTAGTTAAATGCCTATCTACAATGCATTTCATTTCAATTAAATGCATCAGGAAATGATTATCTACTAGTGCTGTTTGCGATGATTGGGGCCACAGAGAAGTAGTATGCAGAGGGTTCACTGCCATAGGAAGCAATGGACTTATAAATAACATGGGAAATCGCATAGACGCTGGCGCCACCAGCGGGGGAGCCGGACCCTACAAAAGCGTCAGATCTAGACCTCGTTTCCATAACAACCAAACTAGGTTTCCACAACAGCTATCTCAGGCTATTTTTTTTTTCGAAACCCAATTTGCATTTTTGATTAAAAGCTAAATATTCTTTAAATAAATTTTAGCATAAATGCTTCAAAATAGCACTTTTTTAATATCTTATGAACTTTAAAAAAAACCTTTATTTATGAAATCTTACCAATGTATGAACTTTTTTCTTTCATTTTTGTTTATTCTTTTATGTGAATGCTTCTTTAAAAATATATTCCAAACATGTTTGATTTGGAAAATTGTTGATATCTACTGATAGTCTGAAATATTATTTGAACGAAAAAGTACATAATAAATTTTTTTTATTAACTTAATCAGGTACATTATTCATTTTTGAACAAATTATACAATTTCAAAAAGGAATAGAAAAGAAGTACTATTTATGAAGAAGTCTCGTCGAAGCTCATTTAGTAGTAAGTCAATCACATACACAACCAAGTGATAGTGGACTGTATGAATTTTATTGTTGAATCATAAATTCAATCACCAATACACAATTCTTCCCTGTGAAGAAAATAACACAGAAGGGTATTGAATCCCAAGGCAAAATCTCTCACGCTGCTGTCTCCCCACACACTCAGAATACGAATACAAAAAGAAAGTTGGCGCTTAAAAAACTAAGATATTCCCTGACCTTGTTCTGAATGTAAAAAAAGAACATAGTTCAGCTACTGTTACTCGCTTTTACATATTTCAGTGTGATCCATCTAGAACAATTTTAGCATAGGAAACGAACAATAAAATACACAACAGGATATAAAGGAATGAAATACTTTGGTAAAATAAGCAACTTAGCAAGAATCTTCATTTGCCTTCCAAAGAGTAAAATTCATTGTTTAGCATTCATAAACAAGCTAACTCAACGTAATTCACCATTTAGAGTAGCAAATGAATGGATAATATTACTTATTTTATTCATTATTGGAGCTAAATCACACAATTTTTCACTAATTAGTGTAGCAAATAAACAATAACATACACAACAGGATGCGACAATTTTTGTAACTCTAAAATCTTCACAGGGAAAATCTAGTTTCAGGATATGTTGATTTAAATCAAGTTATTTTTGTATAAAAAAAAATATCATTATTAAAATCAAACTTTTAAATTTATTTTCCTTTTCTGTATTAAGTTCACAGTGAGTATCACACAAAAGCATTCCAATTTTGCAAAAATATCTTTATAAATGTTGACATAAAACCGATTATAATTCAGAAAAAGGTAAATTTTAATTACACAGAAACAGTATGTAAATAAAAAAATCAACAAATACACAAAATGCATAATGAATAGAGCACAATTGTATAGAATTCTGAATACCACATAAAAAATGCACAAAGTAACACTGAAAGATTTTTAAAAATTAGTTATCTTGGGCGAAGAGTCTTAAAATTAAATAGAACGATTTCATTTTTTCTTCCTTCATTGGGTTTTAAAATAAGTGTTATTAATCTTACTTGATTGTAAAACGATTTAAAAAATGGCACATAATTCACATTAGTAGTTTCCAAGTAATGATATTTTACTAAAAACAAAAGCAATTCACCTTTTAACAGTTTTTACAGGCGGTAAACTTGAACAACGGCTTTTCTATTGATGATGGTATAGTATTTTAATTAACATCGCACTCACTCTGCACATTGAAGCAACACAACTAGATACATGTGACGGTTGGGGATCAACCTTTTTTCTTGATGGATAATACGGTTTTAAAATAATTATTAAAATGATGCAAAGAATATTCAGCTGTATGACGCTTCAAGAAGTCTGCCGATTAGAAAATAAAAAATGGCTTCCGCTCTGACTCTGATTGAAACATTTCAAACTCCGCCCACAATTAGGGACTGGCTTTCCCACTGGAGCGCTATACGTCATGGCTTCAGTGAACCCTCTGTATACTACTTCTCTGTGATTGGGGCAAAAGAAATCACTTAAAAATATAACTAATGTTAAATGAAAGACGCAATGCCGGATAATATCTGATACATAAAAAATGCGTGTTTCCACACTGCGTGGTAGGAAATATTTAATTATTTTGAGTGATTGGCATCGATTCTGGTAACACGTCATCTGTATTGTTTAAAGCTTTTGGTGCGGCACTTCTATGGAATTGGTGACAAAATTTCATTTGTGACAAAACATTTTCTATAACGCATCCTAATCCATAACTGTGGGTAGTTGGTTAAAAAAGACTTCAAAGAAGAAAGATCCAAAGCAAATTTTTCCTACAATGTAACCAATAATCAATTAAAATATTCAGTTTAAACATTTCAATTGTGAAAAATCTACACGCCAAATGATTATTCCTAATTAAATTCTATGATTACCCGGATAAATATTACAAAAGCGAGGGCAAACTAAAATTAACTCCCCCGCTATATCCTACTGTTAAGATACGTTTTGTTCGATCTGGCTGGTTTGGGTCAAAAGTCTGATAAAACTATCTTACTTGCAATCATTGTAATAATTGTTCTCCTTTTCTATGTCATTTTGCAAACTAATTTAAGTAGTCTGATCTCTCTCCAGTTAAAATCAGTTTTAGCTGTTCAGTTTAAAAATAAATATAACGCACTCAAGCATTTTCTGTAAGTATTCCTATTTCTATAATTAAATTGTAAAACATGTCGAGATTTCCTTAATATTTCTTGCAAACTACTTACCTTTTGCAAAAACTAACTCTAAACATTTTGCAAACTAATTTAATTAGTCTGATCTCTCTCCAGTTAAAATCAGTTTTAGCTGTTCAGTTTAAAAATAAATATAACGCACTCAAGCAAAAAAAAAATTTTCTGCAAGTATTCCTATTTCTATAAATAAATTGTAAAACATGCTCACTCATTACAACATTTTCACTCATTACCAATACTTTAACGAAAATAAAATCATTCTTTTTCAAACTGCTTAACTAAACACAAAAAGAGCTGCGTTAGGCCCGGTGCACACATCCTGTTTTTCAACGTGCGGCGCCACTGTGGCACCGAACCCAACTATGCATAAATAACCGTGAAATGACGCACGAACTCATTTCGCGCCATTTGCAATAAATATTCTATCGAAGAAAACGTGTTTTTTTCGCTTACTTGGTGCAAAAAAAGTATATCTTGAAACAAAATAGACGTTACTGGTAATGGTATTGGTAATTTTAGTTAACGTCGTACTAGAGCAACACAACGGGCTATTGACGACGGTCCGGAATCAGTCCCTTAAGGGAAAGATTCGAGGACAACACCTCGTAATTTTGAACCACGGTCAGATGACGAAGCAACACCTGAGCTGGCACCCCACTCTCCAAACTTCCACGCCAACCCAACGTGAGGACTTTCGGCCACGACAGATTTAAGGTGCACCAGCCGCCTCTACACCATACGTTTACAAACATCCATGCCCGTACCCGGATTCGAACCAGGAACCTTCCGATCTAGAGGCTAACACCTTAACCACTATACCGGTTGGTCGGCTAGACGTTACTGGATACAACCATTTATTAATTATTATTTTTCTTCCATTTGTTTATGAAAACAAGGCATTTCAGAACGGAGATTCATGTGCGGTGGCGTGGGGAACTGCGGTACAAATTTCACGCAAGTTGGACGTGCGTCGCCGCAGCGGCGCTGGAGGCATGTTTGCATTGTTCCGTTGGGTCTAATGTATCTCAGACCGCACTTGCGTTGCGGAAAAACCAAATATTTGCACCGGGCCTTAAGGTCCATGCGTTAACTATATCTTAAAGCCAAACCGTTGGCGTAGGAGGAATCCTTGCATGAAATTGGAGTTGAAAGCTTTGCAATTAATGACTTTTGTATGGTTTAAAGTTCCTCTTTAAAAAACGCAAGAATTTTTAAGATAAATTGCTCTTCAGAAATAACCAATCGATTAATTATAGTGTCATAAATCTTAAACAACCGCTCAAAACTATAGTCCTGCAGAGAAAAATGTGATTTTGGGGAGCCTTAAATCTCACACATACTGTACAGGGTATATTCAGCTATTGTGTGACAATCAGAGGAAAGAGCTTTCTTAGCTCTATCAGGCGGTCCTTTAGCACATTTGTTATACTTTCTTGTTATTGATTTGGAATTGTTGAGAAAAAATTAACTTCGCATCTCTATTTAAATTCAAAATTGGATGTTGCTTTTGATATCGGAAATTTTTGTGGAAATCTATATAAAGATGTTCTATATGCAAACGTTATTATAGCCCCGGTTGGAAGAGTAGCTGATTTGTAAACAGAGGGTTGCTAGTTCGAAACTCTGTCCAATCAAAGATCTTATTGTGTGGTGGGGTGATGCACGTTACATATGTAATGACCCTAAATGTCCTCACATTGGTGTGGTGTGGCAGTTTGGAGAGTGGGGCCAGCTCAGGTGTGGCTTCATCGTCAAACCGTGTTTCAAAATAACGATGTGCTGTCCTCGGGATCTTTCCATTCGAGGTTGATCCTGGACATTCGCCAATAATCCACAGTGTTACTGCAGTGGGGCGTTTATTAACTACATACCTACCTTGAACCTAAACTTGATACAGAAAATATTATTCTCTGGCTGTTACCTTTGAATTCGCTCTACTTGGAACGCACACTAATAAAAGTCATGGTCAGCTTTTCCTTCAGCCTTGTAAATACCATATCATCCCTTGAGATAGGGTTGACTTTTAAAAGTTCTAAAATAATTTTTATTACATAAGGGAGTCGTTTGATAGGTTTTGTAAGTTTGTAAGAGATAGCGACTCACAATTAATAAGATGACGTCACAGACTGTTATATGTCGCTCTTCGAACTAGCTCGGGTCAAATTTCAGCCAGATGTGATACTGTTTAAGTTTTACAGACGTTTGAAGCGAGTATTATCGCAGCTGCCACGAAATTAGAAAAAATTAGTTCTTTGTAATGAAGAACCATTTTTATAAAAAGTAGTGGATTTAATTCATTCAGTCACCCTATTCTACAGATTTAGCCCAACGATACTTCTCCTTGCTTTCAAATTTGAATATTTGCTAGGTGGGAAGAAATTGTCGTCGAATAAGGATGTCATTGTTACCTTCAATCCGTATGCTTGTAGCCTTTGAGAAAGATACTTTTCGGAAGGGGTGGAAAAATTAGAGTCTCTCGGATCAAGTGTTCAGCCATCAATGGTGTGTATGTTAAGAAACAATATCGATTTTTTCGAAAAAAAACTGGTTATCTTACTTTTTACCATCCTTATCGAACGAACCTCATATGCCCAAATGGCGAGTATAAATGTCATATTATCAGAAAAATCCTATATCTGACCCTTATAATATCAATAAAACTTTTCTAAAAAGTCTGATAATAGCTAAATATACATTTTTTTTTCAATGACGGATAATAATTACAAAAGACAAAAACAAGATTTATAAAATAATGACTAAAGTCAAACAATAGAACAACTAAGAACAAAATAGCAATAGAAGGAAAAGTATACGAACCCATTTGGTCCCTTCTCTTACCTGCTAGAGATGGACAATACTGTATCGATACTTTCATCTCTCAATACCCGATATTTTCAATCGATCCGCAAAGAGAATCGATCCATTGTGACAAATCTGATACATTGTTGCAGACATTCCGTTAAATATGTGTATTAGTACTGCATCTTTTCAAATCGGTTTGTACAGAGTCGAAACGTTTATCTAGATATACTAGTCCAATACCAAGGTGATCCAATCCGAAAGAGGTCCGATACCAAGTGATTTGTACTGGTATGTGGACCGATACTCTTAAAGTACACATACCAGGTATTGGACCGGCATTTATTCGAATCTGGTCAGTCTGTTTCGATACCCTTCCTTTAAATGCTAGTCCGATATTTAGGCGACGTGAACCCAAAACCACTTTTACTGGTATCGAGTATCGATACTATCTGTTTGATATTTTAGGTGTATCAATACTACGTGATTCGAAACGGATAGGTCCAGAATATTGATACTTTGACCAAAAGTGTACATCCCATTCTCAGTAGATCTACCACATTGAAGTAAAAGAAAGGGCAGTGCATCGAAGCAGTTGTGCACAGTTCATATCCTCCTAAAAATATTGCATAGTTTAATATAGCTATGCGATGCAGGTGTTTTAACAAAGAGGTCTTGACCAGTAGGCGAGATTCAGCTACAGCAATCTCTTTCTAGGGCAATCAGGAAGGTCTGAGATATTCCACCATATTTTCATGGAATTCCTCTCCCAAAGTTCTTTTGCGAAGATAATCTTGAAAGTTGTTATAGTTATTGATTTAATAGTGTGATATGTATCTCAGCATTTGATCTCTTGGAAGGCTTTGCCGTTTTTTGGCCCGCCAATCAGCCACATACTACAGTGACTAGATATCCACTTGTGGTTAGATTGGTAATATTATGAGAAACCGTCATTTTTCAATGGCTGCTGAAAGAGATGCTTTGGAAGAATTTATTGACTGCAGTACAATTCTAGAGTCTGAAAGGATTACTACCCTAGGAAAGTGATTTTAACAGCTTTGAAACTGGAAGAGGGTTTTACAAATGCCCTCAGTCTCACCGTCAAAGGCAGATCTAATAGCTCAATTTATGCAAAAAATAAAATGCGAATGTTCAGTCGCGGGAAAAAAATAACTACCCCTTTTAATTTAAACAATTTAACAGTAGAGAAAATTCAAAGATGTCATTCGACAGGGAATAATGTTTTTTATAAATTCATATGCATAAAACTTCATAAGGGACCGTTTTCATATTAAATTGAATACCAACTTCATAATTTCGAATAACAATCCCCTCTTTTGTCACAAAAACTCGAATCTATATCATAATTTAGTTTCTGATATCAAATTTTATATCATTCCTGAATGCCGAAAGTTTGGAGCTCATAATGTTCAGTCAGTTTCCCAGACCTTTATAGATAGCGCAGATATTTTGCAGCATGTAGCTATTATGAACATAAACACAAAGTTATATAATGTTTTAGTTTTCAAATAATTTTTAGTTTGCATTGTTAAAAATAAAATCACTATTTTTTAGAAAAAATTATGAATAGGAACTTTGTTATATTTCGACAGAAATCGATTCAGAGAGACCATTTCTATAATGCCATAAAAAATGTCGGCTGTTTCCTCTGGATAGTTTTTGTGCTGTACTTAATTTTCGTCACTCAAAAGTGATTTTATAGGGCATCCAAAAGGTCAAAATATTACGACAAACCTGGGGAATGTGTAAATTTTTTTTGTAATGTTTGGAAATACCATTCAAGTAATCCAGTGAACGTTGTCTCCTACCTGTCATGTGTGGTACAGCTGAACTACGATTGATTTATCTAATTGCCAGAGATAGGCAAAGCTATGTTTTTACGATAGAAATCTTAACGGCTATAGCTAACTTGCGATAACAGTTATTACTTTGAAATAATGAGCCGCGGTAGCTCAGTCAGTAGAGCGTCGGGCTCGTATCAGAAGGGTTGTGGGTTCTGTCCTCGGCGGAGCCTGCAATTCTGATGATTGCGAGATCGGCACTTCGACCTGGCTAAAGACCATCGTGTTCACTAATGGTGGCTGGGGCAAGTTAAATAGGTCGTGGTCACAAAGTCCCCATGTTCCCATACCAAATCAATACCTCTAGGGGTCCCTAATAAAGGGGTTATCGGCCTCTGATTGTGATCTAAATTAAGATATGTGTGAGTGAATGGATGTATGAAAGGGACCTTCCTGTAAAACGGATGTGTCATGTATGTCGAGCAAAGTCGGACTTCCTCCCAATGGGGCTCACTTACATGGAAGGCGCACCCCCCTCGCCTCTTGCCGTCTTCGACGGGCCTGGCACTCCTTTGGTCTGCCAGTGTAGGCATGAGAAACAACTATGAAATAATGTGTTGTCATGAAAAGATTATTTAATACTAGTTACTGAATAAGTTTAACAGGATATCATTAGCTGTTAATCACATTTAAGTTGTTGACGGTACAATTAAACTGCAAATATATAGTATCCTTATTTCCGAATTGCTTGTCAATCAAGATCTAGTCAATTTTACTGATGAGACACCTTGTTGAGACAATCACCAGATGGGACAAGATTCTTTGCAATCTTTTAATCAAGCAACAAATAAACAGTTTTTGATTAACTTCAAATAATCTAGATCTACGAATCTTTGAATTCAGAGATGATCTCTGAAGTGGACAATGTCTTTAATAATGAATACCACCGGTTAGAACAGTAGTAAATGTATGAAATCTCATATTTAGACTAGTTTGACGATGTAGAATCTGATTAAGGCATCAAAACAGGTTGTTTTGATTGGAAATTTTGTTGTTTGTGATAAATTTAACATGAAGACGGACCCTTATTCAATGTTTTAGAAATTTTAATTTCTAGATTATTTGTTGTTTCTAATGCCTACACTGGCAGACCAGAGGAGTGCCAGGCCCGTAGAAGACGGCAAGAGGCGAGGGGATGCGCCTTCCGTGTTATTGAGCCCATTGGGAGGAAGTCCGACTTTGCTCGGCATACATGACACATCCGTTTTACAGGAAGGTCCCTTTCATACATCCATTCACTCACACATATCGTAATTTAGATACCAATCAGAGGCCGATAACCCTCTGATCAGATACCCCCAGAGGTATTGATTTGGTATGGGAACATGGGGGACTTTGTGACCACGACCTATTTAACGTGCCCCAGTCACCATTAGTGAACACGACGGTCTTTAGCCAGGTCGAAGCGCCGATCTCACAATCATCAGAATTGCAGGCTCCGCCGAGGACAGAACCCACAACCCTTCTGATGCGAGCCCGACGCTCTACTGACTGAGCTACCGCGGCTCAGATTATTTGTATTATTTCCTATTAAATGATATTTTGAATTTGTTGTACTATGAATAATTCTCAAAATAAAGAGAGTGGTTCAATTTTTTTTTCGCGACTGCTTCTGTATAAGTATGTGAATATGTATTGCTATGTTTAACAAACACAAGGTAAGCAAATCTAAAAAGAAATATGCATTTATTTAAGTAGAAGAAAACAATATTTTATAGTATCTGTTATACATAAGTATTTTAACTTTCAACGCATGAAATTTAATATACAGATATACCAACTCTACATTTGGTATACTAAAACATGACCTTAGGTTGACAAAAAAATTTCAAACCAAACAAAACGTTCGGGATAGGATTTTTTTTTTTTAATCGAATAAAATGTTAGTGGCGGTAGTGTTTCTGTGGGGGTATACGGAATTTTGTTTACGTATTCCAAAAGTGACGTCACCTGGCTCATTTTTCATCAGGTTGCCAGTAAAAATTCCAAAGAATAAATTTCAAATTAGCATAATAGTTGATTTTTAATTTTTCAAATTTTGAAAATAGCTCTTTTGAAAAATATGAAAAATGTTCTATCATATCACACCCCACCAAGAAAATTGACACCCTCAAAATTACAGAATTTGAGAAACATCAACTTAAAGGATACTATAAAACTTATATTGACATAGTATAAGCTTCTCTTTTAAATTTTAGGTAAGTATTTATGGTGGTAACTTCTACTGTATTCTATAGAATAGTAATATAACAGGCTGGGGCACCTCATGCATATTTTTCAATGACATAACATGAAAATTTTTATGTTTTGACTTGTGTCACTTTTCTGGCCTGGGTGCGATATGTTGCCAAAAGACTTTCAATTCAATTCCCCGGAAGTCAGGGAATTGAATTGAAAGTCCATTTCTTCGTCTCACTTGGTAGAGGATGTAGTCGGTGATCGGGGTAAGAACTGGTTCATTTTCTAAATTTAGATAATTTAGAGAGAAACTATCATTTCTTTTCTTGCCGGGCTGCGATATGTTGCCAAAAGACTTTCAATTCAATCCCCTGGAAGTCAGGGAATTGAATTGAAAGTGAACTTCTTCCTCTGACTTAGGGGTGGATGTAGTCGGTGATCGGGGTAAGAACTGGTTCATATTCTAAATTTAAAAGTTTCGTAACTACATTTTACTAGTGTTAAAACACATTTTTACTAGTGTTAAACTACATTTTACTAGTGTTAAACTACATTTTACTAGTGTTAAACTACATTTTACTAGTGTTAAACCACATTTTAAAGTGTTTAATCTCGATACATAATTAAAAATCCCTCTCATATAAATAATATTTAAAGCACACTTTTTTCAAGTTAAGATAGCAGAGATAATACGTCACCTAAAATTAAATCGAAAGTCTAAAATGTAATAAAAATCTTTCTCCAACGGGACCATCTATTTACGTCAGCTAGAGTAATATTAAACAGTCCAAATTAGACATTCGTCCAACATAGTTCAAGAAGAATCCATTAAAGGCGATAAAAAAGACTAAACAATCAAGAGAGCACTTCAAACCCAGTGAACTCTGTTTAAAAAGTATTCAATCGTATCCGAACAGGAAGAAAATGTCAACAGTCGTTAAGTACCCGTTATTACTTAGGAAATTAGAATTTCATGTAACCCTTATCTCTTGATCGAAGGTGGACGCAGGCCAGTTTTGTTGCCTCGTACGAAGGTTGCATGTCTTTTAAGAGTTCGATTTTGTTGTAAAATGAAGGAATCAATTTAAAGTTACCCATTTAAAAAACTTTCGTATGAATTTGTCATAATGCAACTTGACCGAAGTCAAGGGCGTCGTTCAAGAATGGGGCAACGATATTTTATCTTATTGATTCTTTTCAGTTTTACTGTGGTTTTCTTTTGTAGAGTTCGTATTTCAAGCGCAAACGATTTTGTAAATAAGAAGACGGGTAAGATACTTATTTCGTTTTATTTGGCGTGTGTTTACAAACATATGAGTAAAAAATAATTTTCGAGTAAAGTTTTCAAAACGAAATTCAATGAGTGCAAATTCAATTACTTCTAATATAATATTTTGCAATGCATTATGAGAAATCTTTTTTAATGGCGTGTTTAAAATATTTTTATATTTTTTAGATAAAGATTTATTATTTGTTTAAGCAATAAGTAGAAAAATCACATTCTTAGTATTCTTCCATTCATACTTATATATACGTTTTTACCGATTCGTATGCGTTTAATTGGAGAATGTGTATCAATAAATGCCTTTCATGTATGTATTTAGCTCTAAAAAAGTATTACCCCTCCCCATTGTTTGAATATATTTTTTAAATACTTCTCTAGAATATTTTAATAAACTATTATACTTATTTCACTTCAGAATTTCTCAAGAAAATTTTACACCCTATAATACGAATGCATATCAATTTATAACAGGAAATCATAAAACGAATTACCATCTGATACGAACTTCGATTCTTCATTCAATAAGTGCAATTACACTTCCTAGTCAACAAACCTGTTTTCGTATTCATCCCATAAAATATCAATAACATAACTGTGCATAATTGTTGCATATAATGCATTTAAATGACTTGAATACAATAAATATATTATTAATGAAATTTATTGGTAGGTATTTCAACTGAAAGTATTTTTTTAAGTCATTCAAGTATCAAATTCATCAACTGAACAAAATTGTTCATTTCAGTTTGAAAAAAATTATAACGATAATCAACCTGAAAACATTTTTGAAAACAAATCAAGTATCACCTTGAAAATATTCTTCGAATTCCATTCTTCTAAAAAGTCTATTGAGGATAAATAGCAATTTCCATTTCAATATTCGTTGATGTCAGATTTCAAAAAAGTAACTTGTTATTTTCACAGGCTGCCTTATTCTTCTGAGGCAGAATAGACCTAAAATTTCATAACTTTTCAATCCGCACTCAAAATAAATCTAGCTTAAATTTAACAGATACAAATTTATGTTTCAAATAAGGAATCATTGTTAAATTTCAACATGCGTAAGACTATTAAACTAACAAATTTTGATCTTCAAAAATTTTGACTCATTCTAATAATAAACCCTAACTGGAGTGAGTGTTGATGATATGTTTAAATGATGAATCAAATTTGTCCCGACTGCTTTTGATTAGAAAGCTTGTTTCTTATTTTTAATGATGAACTTTAACCGGTGTGAGTGTTACACTGATGATGTGACTTACTGATGAATTAAACTTGTTCCGATTGCTTCTGATCAAAAAATATTTGATTAGAAAATGTCTCTTGAGATTTAGTGATGATACCCCAATTGAAGGAGTGTTAAAATTATGTGTATTACTGATCAATTAAAATTGCCCCGACTGTATTTGATTAGAAAGCTTCTCTCTTATGCTTAATGATGAAACTTTAACTGGTGTGAGTGTTACACTGATGATGTGCCTTACTGATGAATTAAAATTGTCCCGACTGTATTTGATTAGAAAGCTTCTCTCTTATGTTTAATGATGAAACTTTAACTGGTGTGAGTGTTACACTAATGATGTGTCTTACTGATGAATTAAAATTGTCCCAACTTTATTTAATTAGAAAGCTTCTCTCTTATATTTAATGATGAAACTTTAACTGGTGTGAGTGTTACACTAATGATGTGTCTTACTGATGAATTAAAATTGTCCCAACTGCATTTAATTAGAAAGCTTCTCTCTTATATTTAATGATGAAACTTTAACTGGTGTGAGTGTTACACTAATGATGTGTCTTACTGATGAATTAAAATTGTCCCAACTGTATTTAATTAGAAAGCTTCTCTCTTATATTTAATGATGAAACTTTAACTGGTGTGAGTGTTACACTAATGATGTGTCTTACTGATGAATTAAAATTGCCCCTACTGTATTTGATTAGAAAGCTTCTCTCTTATGTTTAATGATGAAACTTTAACTGGTGTGAGTGTTACACTAATGATGGGTCTTACTGATGAATTAAAATTGTCCCGACTGTATTTGATAATAAAGTTTGTCTCTTTTAGACTTAACAGTAACCATAGATCGATTAAAAATTAACTGCATTAGAGTGTTTATAATAAACCCTAGATTAATAAAACCGAATTTGCCTCCGCTCTTTTTCTTGGAAAGCTTAATGTTAGAAGTTTGGATATTTGTCATTTTAAAAATAATAAGCAACAATAGTTTGCGTTAGTGAATCAGTTTCTTCGAACAGGTGCGTTCCCTACTTCTAAGAATGCAAATCACTTCTCTAAAGCAATTTCTACTGAATACACTGCTGTATCAGGGAAGGAATCAAAAATTGTCTGCAAGAACAAAACAGTCTTTTATTTCACAAGCTGGGAAAGTATAGGCAGTGTTCTTCAGAAACTTCTACGTATCTGGAATTTCAGCGGTAAGTTATTTATTATATCGGAGTTGTTATATTGTTTAAAGTAAAACTGCTCAATTGTATAGTAAAACGTAAATTTATTTGTCAAATTGTATAAAACCTGTAATATACTAGACAGGTCTCAAATGTTCATTCAATAAGTGAGTATTAACATTTTCTCGTCGTCAGTACTGTTTTCGTGTTCATCTCTAAATCACGATAAGATTAATTGTAAGGAAAATTAATGGTTTTGTCACATTTAAATTATATTAATGTAACAAAATTATTATTATTGATAAATTAAATTTATTGTGACTTCAACTGAAATCACATTAAAGTATCAAATTGATCAATTAAAGAAATTTTTTATTCCGTTTGAAAAAAATTATAACGATAGTCTAACTGGAAGTATTTTTGTCTATTACCATGTAGCAAATAGTTAGCGTTCTTAAAATCCCGTCCCTCAAAAAGGGACCTTGGAATCAATGGAATTTTTAAGTATAATATTCGTTGATGTTAGGTTTCAGAAATGCAACTTTCACAATATTATCACAAATTGCCTCATACATTTGAAGCTGGGTAAACCAAATATTCCATACTTTTTTGGTCGTTACCGAAGAAAATCTCGAAATTGTACAGATGAAAATACATCTATCAAACAAGGAATCATTGTTAAATTTAATAAAACCGTATGATCAATTCCACTGACAATTCAATTTTGATCCGTTCTGATAGCCATTAATTTGAGTGAAGTTGATAGAAATGAAAGCTATTTTACAGCTGAATGTACTAATAACAATCAATCATGCGGATTCCACATTCTAAGCCACTAGTGAAAGCTACCCAATATTAACAAGTTTTTACATTTTGAAGAGAACTTGTTCAAAAATCTTATCTCATATGGGCTGCAACAGTGGCACCATTCATATAACCGCATTTTGAGGTAAAGTGGGTGATTAAAGTTAAACTTTTCGCTACAGTGGAAATATATACATAATATATTTATTTGCTGTAAAATACTTCTGCCATCTAATTTTTCATCCAATATTAGATTTAGTGTTTTGCCAGTACTATAGTTCCGTATATTTTTCGTTTCTCCAAGTATCATATTTTTTTACTTGGGTCACAATAGCAGCCTTTCAGCCCATTTTAACGTTATCATAAACCCTTGTTACAGGTACAACTCAATGAACGACCGGTTTCGTTTCTACGGATATGACGTTAAGCCATTTGGCGTTAAATGAGAAGTTGCTTCGTTTTTATTTATTTTGAATGAATAAAAGGTACGAAGAAAACTCTGAATCGATGACTGGGGTAGCCGTGGCTTAGTGGATTTACCTACTGCTCTAGCAACTTGCCAGTTGTAGACGACATACGTTCGATTTCTCCTTGTATGTATTACTCACGGTGCAGTTTGGCCATATATGGAACTTGCGCTATTAGAAAGCCCAACCATCAACCAATTATTCTGTCTCAACTAGTTTGTTTTAGGGGATTATCTAGAACTTTGGCATCGTTGAGTAACCAAAACAGGAAATGACAGTTGCAGTGATTGCTGTCGATCCAACAGAATATGTAATGAAAACCTTCCGGTATTCTATTTGTCAAGTTCAACGCCGCGTGCATCTGCCGGTGTCAATAGATATAAGTAGGTCTTTAGAACCAGCGGTCGTTAAAAGAGTGGGATGTTAATGGAAGAATACTCGTATTTTTTTTATAGAATCTCGAGTTTTTCGACTTGGCGTAGACATCATAATGTCCCTAGTATTTTGGGCCGTGGATCCCGACAAAATTTGCCATTCGTGTAGGACAGAATGATTGTAGAATAAAAGTCAGACCCATTACCTACTATGCCAACCAATATAAGCATTACATTCTCAAAAATTCCCACTATCCAATTTAATAAAACTAGAAGAAACGCACATATCACTTTAGCTAAAGTTTCTTAATTGTTTATATATCTTTATGAAAATGTCTTTACATCGTTTAATACCTTATTTAAATTCATTCATATTGAACAGTTGCAGCGATATGCTTATTTCGTAACTACGAAGGCAATTAATCAAAATGTAAAGTATCCCTTAAACTCCCTATCCTAATTATCATTTCCATTAAAGTGCATGGCAGGAAAAGATTAATTTTCAGTCGTGTTACCGCAAATATCTTGAGACGCCAACTTCAATAACATTCTATTCACTTGTAAGAGACAGTTCAGTATTCTTATGGCGTCTTAATTTATTATTTGCATTCGTTCGTCTCTTCTTTCCTCCGCTGATTTCTGTCTAATAGATTTCTCACTACCTAGTCATCGTACTAGCGAATAATTTCAACAGATCAGCCAGTTCTTCCGTCTAGTTTTATCAATATTATACGACTCTGTAGCTCAAATCAAGCGCATTATCACTAAGCGACGACACTGACGATGGAATTCGGTACTGATAAATTTTCAATAGATTCTATCCATTTGTTGCCAGGATGTACATCTTATGACACAGAATTCTTCTGTGTGAGCGTCATGTCCATTGGGAATGAATAAGACAATTGTTTTACTCATCATTAGGGCAACTTTTTTGTTGCAGTAAAAATGGGAAAAGTTGCATTTACCATTCCTTAAAGTTGCATTTATGGGAATAAAGTTGCATTTATTTTTGATACACTAAAATCTAAAATAAATTATTCGTAAAAAAGGAAAAAAATCCTAATTTATTGACAATTTTAGTGGCATACAAAAGTATTATTATATGTAATTAAATACTGAAGAACATTGACACTGTTGAATGGCTGGTCCTTGGCCAAGAAATCTCTGACATTGAAAAACTGCACTCAACAGAGACTGATGTTGCCTGCATTGTTGCAGTAGAAATTAATCACTTGGAGAAATATCGTCTAGGGAAAGTGTAGCAATAACCGTCAGATCGTTATTTTCGTCCAATCGTTTTTTAAGATACGCTTTAAGGTTGCAATAAACTTCTATAAAATCCTCGATCTGTTATCTCCATTCGCTGTCTCGATGTTGTACACTTTCGATTCCGATTTCTCTACGAGACGAATCACACATTCGTAGCTGCTTTTGACTTTCAGCAAACGTTTTTCCGAATATATATATATGTAATCAAGTTTAATAACTATCAACTATTAACAACTGTAATCAACTATTTAATAACTATTTTACAGGGTAATATTTCCGAATATATATTTCCGAATATATATATATATATATATATATATATATATATATATATATATATATATATATATATATATTCGGAAATATTACCCTGTAAAATAGTTATTAAATAGTTGCCTATTTAATTTTGTGCGAAATTTGAAAAATTAAATAGTGCCTATTTAATTTTGAGCTAAATTTTAAAAAGTTGCAGGTGGTTGCATTTATGCAAAAAGTTACACTTATGTTGTGGTTATAACTCACTTACAATACACTCTATACAGGAGGAATTTTGGTTTTAGCACTTTACATGTAGCGTAGAACTCGTGAAAAAAAAAGTTTCATTTGTTGCAAAACGTTGCCCTATTCGTCATTATTTAACATGCGTTTCAGAATGCCCTAGATGCACAGATACAACAACTCCATCACAGTAAAGTATATCCTCATAGAATGTTCTTTTCTTTAATATTTTGGTAAAAAATTATTTTAATGCTCTTTAACTTTTCTGTCATATATATAGGCCTAATTTATAGGCCCATTGTTTTTAGAAATTTATACTTTTAAACTACCGTAAACTTTCAACGAACATGCGTCTAAAGTTTTTGCAATTTTATATTTAAACGTCACAACACTGATTATTCTAGCATGTGTTTTGATTCCATTTGGCAGAAAGCGTCTCGTACTCACAGCAAACACCTTACAGCTGAGTCAACATAAGTGCAGCAGTCTACTAAATTCTCATTCGCTCGGCAGCTTATAACTTTTGCTCTTTTCTATCATATCTCATGATTTTATTTACAGCTACTGAAAATGGGTCTACTGAAATAGGAGATTTTGATGCTTCGCAGTCTGTTGCATTCGAAAATGGATAAAACGTAAACATGACGAGTAGTGCTATAAACTTATTTGTGTGTAGTGTGTGTCAGGATTCTTCCACAGTAATAGATCGGAAAAATATCCTTGTAATGAATTACAATCCTTTTCGTAGACATGCCTTATAATATAAGCACAATCGGGTTCCGAGATCAACAATAAACAACAAACTGTATTCTACAAAACCACTGAAGCTATATACAGTAGAACTGAAGCACACTAAGCTATTCAAATTGAGTGACAACATGAGAATAGATGTCTCCGTGACATTCCAAGTGAATGGTTCTAGATACTGAGCATCCATCAATTTGCACTGGTTCTTGTGATATTCCTGGTGTTTTCTTGTTTTGTTGTCAATCGTTATTCCAACAAGCTCAGCATAATTTCAAGATTATAATATTGACTACTGAGGATTTAATATACGATGCAAGATGGAATTCCAAAGTGTATGTCTGAGATTTAGAGATGAAACCTTGACTAGAGTGATGGATTTTATGATGGTCTTAGTCAAGAATTTAATTTGCCCCGACTACTTGTGACTAGAAATCAAGTCTCAGTGAGACTTAACAGTAACTATAGAGTGATTAAACTACATAGAGTGTTTGTAATGTATCTTAGTATAATGGAACTAAACTTGTATCCACTGTTCTTTTTCTTAGACAACTTATAGTTATAAGTATGGATATTTGTCATTTTAAATTAACAAGCAATATGAGTTTGTATTATTGAATCAATTTCTTCAAACAGATGTGGCCCCTTTTTCTGAGAATACAACTGACTTATCTACATTTAAATCAACTGAATACCCTACTACATTAAAGAAAACAAATATTGTCTGCAAGAACAACAAAACTGTCTTTCAGCCCGATAGACAGGAATATATAGAAAGTGTTCTTCAGCGGTTTGGATGTACCTTGAATTTCAGTAGTAAGTTGTTTATTATCTAAATCCTTTACTGATATTGTTTAAATTTACACCGCTCAATTGTGTAATCAAATGTAAATTAATTTCCCAAATTGCATATAACCTTAATTCTAAATAGGCCTTAAATGTTCATTTAATAAGTGTAGTAACATTTTCTACTCAACATTCCTGTTTCTGTATCTATCCCTAAAACAACAAAAGCGTAATTTTTAGGAAAAGATGATGGCTATGCCACACTTAAGTAATATGAAGGCAAAAAAAGTATTCGTTATAGTGAATAAATTGTATTAGGACTTCAACTGGAACGACATTCGATCATTGAAGTATCGAATTGATCCACTGAAGAAAATGTTCATATTGTAGAAAATTATAAGCCTAATCAACGAAAACATTTTTGTCTTTTACTCAATAGCAACTGTATAGTTTTTGTTCTTCAAATTCCATTCCACAAAAAGACCTTATTAATGGTAAATGGAATTTTTAATTGTAATATTCGTTGATTTCAGGTTTCAAAAAAGTAACTTGCTACTTTCGCTGGTTTCTTTAATCATTTGAGGCAGAAGAAACCTAATATACCTTGATGTTTTGGTTTCCAAAGAAGAAAAAAAACCAAAATTTATCAGATAAAAATAAATCTATCCAATTAGGGATCATTGTTAAATTTTATAAAAGGTATAACAATTCCACAAACAAATCAATTTTGATCTGCTTTGATTGCCACTTATTCGAGTGAAGGTGAAAGCAATTGTATCTGAAGGAACTAATCAAGTCGTGCGGATTTCACATTCTAAGCTACAAGTGAAAATTACGGAATATTAACAAGTTTTTAGATTTAAAAAAAAACTTGTTTAAAAACCTCTTTGGTTTATGGGCATTAAAACAGCTTCATAAAAACACATACACACATTTTGTTTAAAAATAGGTTTAACATTTAATCTTAAAATACCGCCCCATACTTGTATCCTCTCGCCAACCCTAGGTTTTATTCATCTATCAATTTACACTGGTTCTCATAATAATCCTAGTGAAGACCTGCTTTGTTGGCAATCTTTATTCTAACAAGCTTAACATGATTCCAACATGGTAATATCGACTGATGAGTGTATAATATAAGATACAGCGTGTAATTCCAAAGTTTATGTCTGTGATATTTAGTGATGCACATCTAACTGGAGTCTGGAGTGAGTATTTATGATGTGTCTTAGTGACGAATTAAACCTTTCCCAACTGCTTGTGTTTAGAAAGCTTCTCTACGAGATTTTGCGAGGAAACCCTAACTGAAGTTAGACTTATATTAAGGATATTCATAAATAATGTTGTTTTAACAGGAACATACTTTTGGAATATTTCTTAGGATTGCTATAGCATTGAGCTCGTTCCAATGTTGGTTGCTAAAGTGTATATACGTTGTACTTTGAACAGATATTTTTTAGAGTGTTAAATATTCTTTACAAAATTAATAACGGTAAACATGGAGAAGCTCATCTTTCGCATTATATGCTCTTTCAGTAGAAATAGCGTTAAAACGCAAGTATGGCAACTGCGAATAATCAATGCAATATATGTAAAATATTTAGACGTTTGCAATTGCCAAAGATGGTTCAACAGATTTTGTAGCGGCAATTTTGACCTTGAAGATTCCCCAATCGTTTAATTCAATTTGATAAAGATGTTTGCGGGCTATTGTGAAAGAAAATCCTAACGAAACAATTGAGGAAATTTCAGAAAGGATGAATGTTTCTTGGTCAACAGTTCAATGTCCACTTGAAATCCATTGGAAAGTTTCAGCAGGCCGATGTATGGCCCATACATTCAGTTATGAGAACAATCTGCAAAGGTCCCCCTTATGAACTTCTCATAGAACACTATTAAAAAAACTCCGGTTTTTTTTTTTTTTTTTTTTTTTTTTTTTTTTTTTTTTTACCACATCGTAATGGAAGACGAGAAATAAGTTCTCTATAACCCAGAGATGAAAAAACAATGCCTTTTTAATAGAGAACCACCAAAAAAATTTCAAAGGCCCAGTATCTATGGAAGCAAGGTTCTCAAATGTGTTTGATAGAACATACATGGGGTTGACTGATAGCTGCTTAATATCGGAGTCTTCACGCTTAATGTCCGACAAATTGTTACTGCGGACGTTTATTGTGGTCAATTTGACCTATTGAAAGCAGCCATTGCAGAAAAACATCCTGCTTTGATCAACAGGAAAGGCGCTATCCTCTAACATAATGATATGAGGCCACATTTTGCGAGGATCAATCAACTAAAAATTGGGGAAATCGGATGGTAAGTTCTTCCCGTCCTCCATACTCACCTGACCTTTCCCCATCTGATTATCATCTTCTCATATCCTTGCAGTTCCTTACAGAACTTTTAAGCTGGGAAAAATTTGGATTCTTATGAAGTAGTCAAAAACGCATTGGTTGAATGTTTTGAATCCGAAACCCCAGAATTATTAGTCTGGAATAAAAAACTTGATAACCAGAAGGGGGGAGATCATTGAAAAGTGTGGAGACTACATAGTTGATTAAATGCTGCTTTTTAAAATAATATACTAAACTTACATGTTACGGTAAAAACTATACTAATTGTTGATATGTGTTATTGATGAAATAAACGTGTACCTGCCAACAACAGTAGAGATGATACATTAACTGCAAAGGAGTTTTTATGGTGTATCATAGTAATCAGACAAAACTTGTTCAAGCAAATCTTTTTTCTTATATAGCTTATATTATGTTATAAGTATGGATATTTGTCATTTTTAAAATAATAAGCAACAAGGGTTTGTGGTATTGAATCATTTTTTTTCGAACAGATGAGCTCTCTCAGAATACAACAGAGAATACAACTCACTTCTCTAAAGTTAAAGCAATTGAAAATCCAGCAACATTTAAGGAAGCAAAAGCTGTCTGCAAGAAGACAAACAAAACAGTCTTTTATCCCAAAAGTTGGGAAGATATAGAAAACGTTTTTCAACAGCTTAGAACTATGTGGCATTTTAGTAAGTTATTTATTATCTAAATCCTGTCTGTTTAAATTTATACTGCTCAATTGTATGACCAAAGGCAAATTTATATCCCAAATTGTATAAAACATGTTTTCCTAGATAAGATAGCTTATCTACTTTGAAGGAATAACGTATGACACGAGCAATAGCGTGTAAAATAATGTATCATTTAAATAATATGTTTTTATTGGAACACATAGATACGAAATTAGTCGCAAAGTATGATCAGCGAAAGTGCAAATATTTTTTCCTATTTATTTAAAATACAATGAATCTGGACTCTAATGAGGTTCTTCCCAAGGCCTGCTATAAATTGTCCCCTTGAGCTGCAACAAATTAGCTGCCTGTAGAATGTAATTGCAAAATGCCTGCAGAACTATTGCAATTGCTTGGAGTTGTGTTGCAGAACACTGAATATAATTTTGCACCTGGGTATACATCCTTGATTATCTGAGCTCCGTGTAATCCGAAACGAATATGACACCAAATTTTTAAAAGCATTAACTCGCCTGGTGGATGTTTCTACAAGCTATCTAGTCATTAGCAAAATTGACCAGATTAAATTAAAACTCACCAGAATAGGTATCTTGTCATTTAAAGAAAAAAAGATCATGATTAATAGTAGAATAATAGATTAATAGATCTCGTCGTCATTAACAAAACGGCAATACCTTGATAACGAGAATCATCAAACAAAATTGGTCGGATCTCGATGGACGAGATATCTCGTCGAAACCACTTAGGGAGTAGAGTTTATAAAAAAAACATCTATGTATTTAACATCGATGTATTGGAGTCGATGTTTTTGTAACATCGATGTATTGGAGTCGATGTTTTTGTAACATCGATGTTTATACTTATCGATGTTTTTACGTTATCGATGTTTTATTTTAAAATAAAAAAAGTACCGATAACAAATTTAAAAAATAACCAAGTAGAATAATTTTTATAATCAGTAAATTGAACATACTTTTAAACCAAAGTAGCCAAGGGTGAAGGGTCTGAAAAGTAGGGATGCGATATCGATGTCGATGTTTTCAAAACATTGATGTTTTATTAAAAAAAACATCGATGTATTGGAGCCGATGTCGCATCACTAGTTGCTAAACCTGTTTTAAGAAATGGGGAAAAAAGTTTAAATACACTGAATTTTAAAAACATCGATGGTTTGAGGGCGATGTATTATCAACATCGATGTTTTAATTTTGAACATCGATGTTTTGCTGTCGATGTAGCATCACTAGTTGCTAAACCAGTTTTAAAAATGGGGGGAAAACTATTGGACTTAAGTATACTGAATTTAAAAAACATCGATGGTTGTATTATCAACATCGATGTTTTAATTATAAATATCGATGTTTCTAAACATCGATGTTTTGGTGGCGATGTCGCATCACTAGTTCCTGGCTATCCGAAGAGCCCCATACCCACATTACCTCAGTTGATAAAGGTTCCATTTTATTTATGGTGCTGATTATTTTATAGGAAGAGGCAATACATTCAAAAATGTTCATTAAGAAATACTGATCTAAGTTTACTGTAATCAGCTTGCTTATGCCCCCTGAGTGCTTTTAATACCAAATAAACTGAGATGCACGCATTACTCTAAACGATTGCTGATACAGTAATTTCTCGTTATACCTCATCTCAATACATTGCTCATTTGATTATATCTTTCTTTTCTACTTATCCGTACACAAGGAATTCCTCAGATGTCTGATTCTTGAAATTGGTAGGTGGAAGCAATTTCTCCACCCTTTCGTATAGACTTCTCACACGAAGTTAAAAACCTCTTTGGGTACAGCTACACTCTACGTTTATGAGTGATGGCAACGGCTTTGGCGATTTTTTTGGCGCACTTCTAAAGTTGCCAAGTAAAGAATTATTTCCTAACTCTAATGTCACAATTTTTTTTTCTTTTTACAACACACTTTTTAAACATATTTCAGAACATTTTAAAAAGTATATTTTTTAAAAACTTTCACAAAAAGTAGTAAGCTTAAGCACATATCAAAACACATTTGTGAACCAGCAGAGAAACTAAGCTACGAATGGTAAGAATAACCTGAAACTTATCAATTACACTAAATACAGTGAGCATGTTGAAAAAGGAAAAAGATTTACAAAAGAAAAAAAAGCAAGAAATAATACCTGATGAAGTCAGAATTCTCTCGTAAAAAAATAATGAAAACGAAAATGGTCAAAAAAACAAAACTCTTAATCCTGTCATGAAAACTATTATAAGAAAATAAAAATTCCACAACTGTCAAAATACAAATAAAAGGACCAATGGTATCACAGAAAACGATTTAAAAGGACCAATGGAATCAAAGGATATTTTAAAAACAAAATAACCAATGGGAGGAAAGAAAAAATTTCAAACGAATCAATGAAATCAAACGACTTTAACGGATTTTGGAAGAACTTTCTAGAATATTCAAAATGAAAATTAAAAGTTTCCGTTTGCCGAGGTTGCCATGAAAACCACAACAACATCAACGAAAGATGGGTTGCCTTAATTTATCGTAACTCGTTACTAGAAGTGCGCCAAAAAAATCGCCAAGCCGTTGCCATCACTCATAAACGTAGAGTGTAGCTGTACCCCTCTTTGGGAATCCTACAGACATTGTCGCGATATGTGATCGAATGGGATTGAAATTCATAGTCGGACCCCAAAAGAAATCGAAAATGACCTCTATTCAAAACGACTCTTCAAACCATTCTGACTCTTTATGAACGACATTGGGACTTCATTGGCCTTTTCAATTTCACCTCTTACAAGAAAACAAGTGTACCAGTTTTTTGTGTAAGTTGGCGAATGGGAAAACGAGGAGTTGAAATTGATGATTGAGACCTAACAGGTAGGTGTTTCAACTAACGTTGCACTGAAGCAATACATCTGGCTATTGGCGACGGTCCGGGAACAAACCAGGAACCTAACATCCGAGGACAACACCACATAATTTTGAGCCACAAATTTAAAATAGAAAACTGCTGAATCTTGCGCCATTTTTTTTTATTTTGTTCAAAATCTTTTTTTATGTTTGGCTCAGCTTGACCAAATATGGTCCTTCAGCCACAAAAAGGCAATCAACCTAGGAAACATTCCATTTATCAAGGAAGTCAAAACTAGTTAGAAGTCATGCAGGGAATACGGAAGATTTCAGGACGCATATATGCGTGTGCACCCCTGAGAGCTGTGTTTCTCAACCGTCAGTCACCCGGAGCTCGGTCCTGGCCCGGGCAATGAGAGGTTCTCCTGTAATTTGTCATTTTTATCTAAATATTATTTGTGAATAAATATTTAAAAGTGGAAACATTTTAAGGGGGTCCGGGACACAAAAATCGTCAAATTTTCAAATTTTTTTTTTATTATTTTAAGAAATTCTCTGTGTTTTTCTGCTTAAAATGACGTCTAAATCATGTTTCTATCTTAATTAGAACTACAGATATAATAATTTTTGTGGTGCGTTGTTTTGAAAATCTAACACTCTTGACAGTTGTTGTCATGGCAACAACATCTGTACTTAAAACTTTAAATGCGTTTTTCTCCATGATGCATTTTTTCAAGATTTCCTGTATTCAAATTGCTATAAGTCGAAAACCGATAAAGTTTAAGGGTTAAAATTTGGAATATATCTTTTTCAAACATTATACTTTAATTGTGATTCAGCAAATTTAAAACAAATATTTACTTTTAAAAATATGACTTTTTTAAAAAAAAGTACCTTAAAATTTTCAAATATTTTCATTCAAATATTTTTCATTTTTTATTAAATTAATATTTTTTAAATTCCTGAATCAAAATTAAAGTTAATAAATTTGTGAATAATTTAATGCAAGAATTTTGAAAATTGATCAAGAATGTTTTGAGCCTTAGCAAATTAAAATGACCCCTCTTTTTTTTCAAAAAATTTTAATTTAAAATTTTTAAAGAACTTTTGGAAAACTTTTGTGTTGTCATTTTGCTTATTAGTTAGATGGGTAATCAGTACAAAAAATTCAAAATTAATTAATAAAAAAAAAATTTCAATGTGTCCCGGACCCCCTTAAGGACAATAATATTCGTGAATAAGTCGAAAAGCTGAGACCCAAAAAGCCTAGGTAACATCTCTGTAGCAAATATTAGCGTGACCAGTCAGTAAGGAAGTAAGTATAAAGAAAATTCTTCCACTAAAATTGAGAAACAGACATTTATTTATTTTTTAATTTTAAAATTTACCCGGATCTCAAATCTAATAATACTGAATGCTATTTCTTAAATGTTCATTTCATTGTTTAAGTACTAGTTTTGAAACCCGCGCGCGCTGCGTGATTTTTTTTTAAAGTATATAATTGGCACACAGATTTAAATTTTGATATGAATTCAAAACACGTGACTTTAATTTCAATGTTACAAAATCTCGTAATTGAAGGAGATTGTTACTCAACAACTATAAACTTTGGTGATCAAAATGGGATTTG
Organism: Metellina segmentata; assembly: GCA_947359465.1. Lineage (NCBI taxonomy): Eukaryota > Metazoa > Arthropoda > Arachnida > Araneae > Tetragnathidae > Metellina > Metellina segmentata. The sequence goes on from OX375882.1 coordinate 68,167,759, forward strand.
TCGATAAAAATTATCACAAATTAATTTAATTGTCGCGAACAACTGCGAACTAGACTTAATTATTTTGCTGACTGTAGGTGGCGGCACTGCTGCGAAAACTAACCTTTGTTTTTTTTAACTCCCATTTGGCGGCAGATTGTGTTATGTCACGAGAGCTGATGCTTGCCAACATGATAATGCTTAAACATGTACATATTCTTGTGTAAATATTTAATGATAGCAATAAATGTTTTAAGTTTGTAAATATAAAAAGGCCTTTTGCTTTCATTGCTAATTTGTGAGTATAGATTGCTGTAAAGTATAAAACAGAAGTTATTCTCATTCAACGACCCGGGTTAAAGTAGAAGTTGAAGCAAGACAAGTGAAAAAGAAGGTAAGGTAGATTAATTGCCTTTCCTAATAAGTATTGTTTTCAACATTAAATGGCATCCCTGCCGGGATAGTTGAATTTATAACTGCATAAATTGATCAGAATTAGTTGTGAATCTGAAATCGAAAGTAACGTTAAATACTTTACAGTAAATTATTAGCAATTGAAACGTGCAATAACGATGGCCAATGAACAAACACAAGCTTTGATAAATGCTTTTAAGAAAAAGCGAACTGTTTTGAGATCATCCGTTAGTAAATTTCTTACTAGATTAGATGATGAAATTAATAAATCAGAAACGGATGAGAATGATATTGAGTTATTACTAGAACAGTTGCATAATAAATTCGAAGCTCTCAAATTAGTTGACAGTGATTTAGAAAAGGTTTTAAATATAGATGATCTTGTGTGAAAAAGAAATTGAATCATCAGAAGAGTATAGTGAAAGAGTAATCACTTGTAAATTTAAAGCAAAGAAGTGTCTACAAAAATTGGCTTTAGTTCGAGATGTTTCACTTTCACAATCATCGTATGTTCATAGTGATGAAGTGAACGTTAAACAACGACAGTCGATAAGTGTTAAATTGCCTAAAATTACTATTCCGAAATTCTCTGGCAATGTAAGCCAATGGCTTACTTTTTGGAATTCATTTGAGACAGCAATACACAAAAATGAAAACTTAGATCAAGTAGACAAATTCAATTATTTGAAAGCACATTTAGCTGGAACAGCTCTAAATACTGTTGAAGGATTTACTATTTCAGCAGAAAATTATGTGAAAGCTGTTGATGTTTTGAAAGATCGTTTTGCCCGAAAAGACATTTTGATAAACACTCATATGAGTAATTTGATGCATATGTACCCTCTTAAGCGTACTAATGATGTCAAAGGTTTTCGAATACTTTTCGACAACTGTCAAACCCAAATAAGAAGCTTAGAAACCTTAGGTGTTTCAACGCAAACATTCGAAAATTTAATGTGCCCTATGATTCTGAAATTACTCCCACATGATTTGGTTTTCGCATTTAACAAAGAATATGATTGCGGAGAATATACCATTAACAATTTAATAGAATTTTTGGGTAAGCATTTAAATGCTTTGGAAAGAGCTGACGCTAGCATTGCCGAATCATTTCGTAATCAAAATATTCCAATGATATTGAGTAGAAGAAATGAACTTTCCCCCCTACCTCACCGCCGACACACTGACGAGGTGTTTCATCGTAGACATTACAACGCGGAGAGTAAAGAAAAAACTAAATTCGAAAATAATAAAGGTTTTTCATCTACAGCTGCAGAGCTTTTGAGCTCGGAAATAAATAAAGAGAAGAGGAATTCTGCGATGTGTGTTTTTTGTAATGAATCAACACATAATCCAAACGAATGCGTATATGCCTCTAATTTATCTTTCAATGAAAAAAGAGATATTTTAATTAAACGGGGAAGTTGTTTTAAGTGCCTGAATGTATCTCGGTTTTGTAAAGTTAAGATTATTTGTTCTATGTGTGGAAAAAGACATTTATCTATAATGTGTTATTCTAAAACTTATTCCGACAGAAATGAAACTGAAAATGATAAATCAATTAAAAATAAAGCCTTGGCAAATAGTTCTTGTTCTAAGGAAGTGTATTTACAAACATTAATTGTCTGCGTTTCAGAAAATGATAGCAACCATTTTGTGAGGGTTATCTATGATACTGGAAGTCAACGATCATATATAACTAAATTTCTTGCAGAAAAAATGAAATTAAAATGCTTAGGGGAAGAAACTGTTACTCATGGACTTTTTGGCGGGATAGAAACAAAGGAAAAACATAAAAGATATTCTGTTAAATTATGTAACATAGATAAAACTTTCACTTGTAAATTAGAAGTTATGGATCAAAAAAGGATTTGTGCTTCCATTCCTAAATTGGAAAATAATGATATCATAAATAAATTAAAATTATCAGGAATACTTTTGAGTGATGTTTCGGTTAATGAAGAAATTTGTTCATACGAAAAGGATCCAAACGAAATTCAAATTTTGATCGGAGCTGACCTTTGTGGGAAATTATTTACTGGGGAAATCAAATATTTATCAACGGATCTTATAGCGATGAACACACGTCTAGGATGGACGATTATGGGGAAAACTCAAGAAACGGAAACGAGTTCTTTAAATACTCTATTAACGTTACACGTTAATGATTCTAGTATAGCTAATTTATGGAAACTTGACACTCTTGGAATTACTGATCCGGGTGAAAAGGTCACAAGAAAAGAACTTGAAGATGCTGCAAAGGAACATTTTCTCCGTACAATTATGAGAAACGAAGAAGGTAGGTATATTGTCAACTTGCCATGGATCAAAGATCATCCAATTTTACCAGATGGTCGGAAGATAGCCGAGAAACGTCTAAGTAGCTGTGTCCAAGCATTAGAAAGAAAAGGGAGGTTGAATGATTATGAAGATGTCTTTAGAGACTGGAGGAATGAAGATATTATTGAAGACATTTCCTTGAACCAGAACTCTGAAACAGAGGAACATTTTTTACCTCATCATCCCGTTTTCAAGACAAATTCGACCACTAGTGTTAGACCAGTGTTTGATGGCTCAGTGAAAGAGAAGAATGCTCCTTCTATTAATGATTGTCTTGAGAAAGGACCAAATATTATCGAACTTCTTCCGTCAATAATGAATAGATTTCGCTTTGGGAAGTTCGGAGTAATATCAGATATCAAAAAGGCTTTTTTGCAGATTGAAGTTCAAGAGAACGATAGACGATATTTGAAGTTTTTATGGTGGGAAAATGGACAGAAAAGTAAACCTAAAATATATCAACATAAGAGAGTTGTCTTTGGAATCACTTCCAGTCCGTTCTTATTGGGAGCCACTTTGGAATTACATTTGAAAAATGCTCCACCCCAGCTGCAAGCAACAGCTCAAATGCTATTGAAATCATTCTACGTTGACAATTGCGTCTGTAGTGTCAACTCGGAAACAGAAGTCGAAAAATTTATCTCGGAAGCTCGCACCATATTAAGCACGGCAAAATTCGATCTTCGAGGGTGGGAGCATACTCTGACCAACTCTTCAGTAGAAGTTCCTGAATCTACAAAAACCGTTCCAGTTTTGGGATTAAATTGGAAATTGAAGACGGATACTTTAGCCTTAGACTTGAAGGAATTTCCGAAAGAAGACAAGCTACCCACAACAAAAAGAAAAATATTATCTGCTGTCCACCGCATATTTGACCCTAATGGCTTTTCGTGTCCTGTAACCTTAGGACCAAACATTTTACTGCAAGATTGTTGGAAAGCAGGAATTACTTGGGACGCAGAACTACCAATTTTGATGTCTACAAAATTTGATAAATGGAAATATGAATTAAATAACTTGAAAGAATTAGAAATTCCTCGATGTTTGTTTAAAGACTCTTCATTAGATTCTGCATTATCTGTACATGTATTTTGCGATGCCAGTAAGTCGGCCTATGCGACTTGCATATTTCTACGAACTGAAAGTGAGAGAAGAATAGAGTGCGAATTGATACAAGCTAGAAGCAGAGTTTCTCCATTAAAGCCGATTTCCATCCCACGATTGGAACTTTTAGCCTGTTTGATAGGAGCCAGATTGGCTAGTGCTACTAAAGGTGATTTGGGTCTCGAAGATGTCCCGACCTATTACTGGTCAGACTCAGTAGATGCTCTTTACTGGATCACGAAAGAAGAAAATTGGGCTACGTTTGTTCACAACAGAGTACAAGAGATCCGACGTTTGACTGATCCGAAGGATTGGAGACATATAGCAGGATATTTGAATCCGGCTGATCTACCATCCAGTGGGTGCAATGCGACAACATTGGTGAAATCTAGATGGTGGGAAGGCCCAAATTGGCTAAAATGCTCAAAAGAAGAATGGCCTGTTTCTGAGGCTTGTCCAAATTTAGAGGTAGTAAATGCTGAAAAGCGAAAAATCGTCATTTCTGCCATTGACACAGTTGTTGAAAAATTTGATTTTTCAAAATTTTCTTCTTATAGAAAAATTGTGAGAATCATGGCTTGGATACTCCGATTTATTAGAAATATCAAGAACAAAAGAAGTGACAAATTTGTAGGAGAATTAGAGATCGAAGAAATATGTGCTGCTGAAAAAGTAATTCTGAAAGATATTCAGAAACAATGCTTCAGTAAGGACATAAATATCAAATTACAGACATACGTGGACTGATGGACTGTTACGTGTTAAAACAAGAATCTCACTCAGAAAAGATGAGGAAGCTTTCCGTCACCCTCTATTATTACCTTCTGAACATCATATGGTAAATAAGCTTATATTTGAGAAACATGTTGAACTGTGCCATGCAGGAATACAAACCTTAATGTCAACTTTACGGGAACAATTCTGGATTATCAAAAGTAGGAAAACGATACGCCAAGTAATAAGAAAGTGCATTAAATGTCAAAAATTTAACTGTAAGCCGATCGAAATATCAAGTGCACCCCTACCCGAGGACAGGATTCGAGAAGCTTTGGCTTTCGAAATAACCGGAATTGACTTGTGTGGTCCACTTTACTTAAAAAACAAAACAAAGTGTTGGGCAGTATTATTTACTTGTGCGGTGTACCGCGCTGTCCACATCGAGTTAATAACTTCATTATCGACTGAATGTTTCACCTTGGCTTTGCGAAGATTTATTTCTCGCCGAGGACGACCATCCACGATTTATTCTGATAACGGAACGAATTTTGTCGGATTGTATAATGAATTGAAAAATATTCAATGGGAAGAAATTCAAAAATTTGCTTCCATAAAAGGTATTAAATGGAAGTTCAATCCTCCTTCTGCTCCTTGGTGGGGTGGATTCTGGGAAAGATTAATTGGATTGCTCAAGCGAATATTAAGGAAAATTCTTGGCAATGCCCTCTTACATTATGAAGAATTATATTCCATCATTTGCGACGCTGAAGCTATAATCAACTCCAGACCACTGACTTATCTTTCTGAGGACGTAGAGGACCTCATAGCTTTGACACCTGCAATGTTTATTCAAGAGATCGCGGAAGTGGGCGTTCCTGACCTGGACAATATCGATGGAAGAAAATTAAACAAAAGATTCAATTACAAGCAACGACTGCGTCAAAATTTACGCACCCGATTTAGGAATGAATACCTCGGTCAACTTAGAGAAGCCTTTAAAACTCAAATGGAATTAAATATCAAAGAATGAGACATCGTGCTCATTGGAGATACTAATATCAAAAGAGTGAATTGGCCATTAGCAAAGGTACTTCAGCTTTATCCTGGAAAAGATGGTAAAGTGAGAGTTGCTGAAGTAAAGACCAGGGGTGGATCTCTCTTGAGACCTGTACAGAGACTGTACCCTTTAGAGGTTCGCGAAAAGGATTCGCCAGATGCAACACACTATCAACACCGTGCCCAATGTGACGATCGTCATTCTCGTTTCGGGAGACTCCTCAAGAGACCTAAAAGAATGAACTTGTGACTTTGAGTTTCATATTCCTACGAGAAACTCAAGGTGGGAGAATGTCGCGAACAACTGCGAACTAGACTTAATTATTTTGCTGACTGTAGGTGGCGGCACTGCTGCGAAAACTAACCTTTGTTTTTTTGAACTCCCATTTGGCGGCAGATTGTGTTATGTCACGAGAGCTGATGCTTGCCAACATGATAATGCTTAAACATGTACATATTCTTGTGTAAATATTTAATGATAGCAATAAATGTTTTAAGTTTGTAAATATAAAAAGGCCTTTTGCTTTCATTGCTAATTTGTGAGTATAGATTGCTGTAAAGTATAAAACAGAAGTTATTCTCATTCAACGACCCGGGTTAAAGTAGAAGTTGAAGCAAGACAAGTGAAAAAGAAGGTAAGGTAGATTAATTGCCTTTCCTAATAAGTATTGTTTTCAACATTAAAGATGTCGGTCTAAGGAAACTACATTATATGGTACTGTAACATATATAATTAAAACACCCATCACTTGATTTCGAAAGAGACCAATAGGTGGCGTTGGAGAGGTTCCTCAACCACTGCGCAGTTAAGTTGCGCGGATGTTACTTAAGTTTCGGTTTTCTAAGAAAGCGCGCTATCTAGCAGCCGTGATAAGTCATGATGCCGCGGGCATAACTAGGTGACCGTCTTAACAGAGACCAGAGGCGTCAACTTAGGCGGACTGAATACGGTGGAGAATGGGCAACACAGACGGCTGTCGTGGTTTATTTTATTCGAGAAACAAAGTGGTTTTTTATTCTATAGTCCCAAGTTTGTAACATCGGGATCGTTGAAGATAGAGTGAAAATTGCAACGGATTTCAAATCAGCGTAAAATTCTTCACCAGATCTATACCAAAAACAGATTTACTATGCAATTATTTACCAATATTTATTAAATAATTATTTATATATTTAAAGAAAATCCCATTTAAGGTATCGATCTAGTGAAAAATTTTCCGCAGATTTCAAATCCGTTGAAATTTTCAATCTATCTTTAACGATACCGATTTTATAAAAACGAACTAAACAATGTCAGTCCAATAATTTTGTTTGTTTTGCTTCCCTCCTCTCTAATCATTTGTCGCAGGAAGTGAAATGTTCTCGCTTCAAGAGAAAAAACGTTCCCAAACTGTTTGAGACAGCTCTGACGATCGTCATGCAAATGGCGGCTCCGCTCATTTTCGTTACGCTCACAAACAACGCTCTCTAGGAAACCAACGTCATCTGTATAAACAACGTTTTAGTGACGTCACTCACAGCTACATCACGGCAGCTAGATAACGGCTCCGATTTCTTATGAAACCGTAGCTTAACGAAGCCACTGGTAGTGAGGGTAATGAAGTACAGCGACATGCTATTTTGGCGTAAAAGACGCGATCCGACTCAATCGCGAACTTTATGTATATTGAGTCAAAGATTGTTGCAAATAAACAGCATTAATTACGATGAGGCAATTCTGTCGTTACTTTTAGTCCAACACACTAAAAGAAATATTTTTGTCCGGCGCCCGATGAAAAATGCTTGGTAAAGTTCCTTCAGCCAAGCCGAGCAACAGTACAAAATTTTATTAGTCCAGCTATTAATAACAAATTCGCATGTAATTTTATATTTGTCAATATGCCACAATATTTAGGTTAAGCTCTTTATAATTTTTCCATAATTAATATTTCACTTAATTTAATATATGAACTTTAAAAAATTGGAAAGAGTTATTTATGAGTAAAATTTTGTGACTGGGCTTTCGTCTTTTTTTTTTAACTTATCTGGCCGAAGACTTAGAAAGGTGAGAACTACTGCCTTAGGGGGTTAAAAATTATTTGGAGGGTTAACCATTGGCTGAAACCATTTGGAGGGTTAACTCTCCAAATGGTTTCAGCGAATTATCCCGTCCATCAAGACTTAACCAATTTTTCTGATGACGAGATATCTCGTCATTAAGATTTTGGCGGGGTTTTTTTTGATGATGACAATATCAAGATTTGTTGGTCAGTTTTATTTTAATGACGAGATATCTCGTCATTAAGATATTGGCGGGAAATTTTTTTTGGTGACAAGATCAAGATCTGGTCAGTCAGTTTTCTTCAAATGACGAGATATTTCGTCCACGAAGATCTGGTCAGTTTTCAAATGACGAGATACCTCGTCGAGACAAGGAGAGTTAAGCAGTAGGTTCCTGTTTTATTAGCATTATTTTTGGCACGAATGACCGTAGAACGACAAACCAAATCCAAACCCCATTATGAATGAGTGTTTATTACTAAATAAATTCATGTTCCGCCTATTATTCTAATCTATTGCAGATATGCATCCAATTATCAAACTGTGGACAAAACTCCACGTCAAAGGGTATGGCAAGATATTTTGGAAGCAAGAATTTCACTGGAGAACCTGTTGTGTACTAATACTCTATTTATGATTATGTCATAATTAATACTTCTGTTTGTTTAATGTATAAATTTAAAAAATTGGATTTGAATCTATGAATTAAATTTGTTGTGACCAGGCCCTATTTTAATAAAAAAATAATTTGCTGGATCGTGAACTCACAAAAATTGAGAACTACTGCTTTAAAGGGTTAAGTCAGATGTTCCGGTTTATTAAGCCTTTGTGTTGCTGAATGTGACCTGTATAATGATACATCAAGCACTAATCCATAATGGAACTACAATCCATTATGGATTAGTGGGTATTACTAAATGGATTCAAGTCCCACATATTATTCCAATTTTTTGCAGGTTACTATCCATCGATCACGATATGGACAAAAATCGCCGTCAAAGGCTTAGACGATGTGAGTTTAATGTCAAAAGATTGGTTGCGGGATAAATTGTTGAAAAGTATCTCGAGAAGAACTTCCATTCGAATTCCTGAACTGAAAATATATTCAGGTTATGTCACCCTCGAGGCTACGATGTATAACGATATTATTGATGTGGACGTTCATCCACCAGAAAGCAATTTTCGTTTCTTTTGCGTTAAGATTCCTGTAAGTAGGTCGAAGACAGTGTTAATGACAACGACAGATTCAACCACAAGGTAAATACAGTTCTGATATTTTTCTTTATATAAGCACTTTAGGTTAACACAATTCTATATTGATCTCCGTCAAAAGCTTAGACTATGTAAGTTTCTGGTCAAGAGATTAGTTGCGGAATAAATAGGTAAAAAGTATTTTGAGAAGAAATTCCTCTGGAAATCATTAACTTAAAATGTATTCAGGATATGTCACTCTCGAGGCTACGGTATATGATAATATAATAGGTGTGAACATTCTTCCACCAGAACAAAATTCTCTTCTTTTACGTTAAGATTCCTCTTCGTTGTAACGTCCCGAACACCACCTTTAATCGAAAATTCCTGAAACAGCTGCCCGAGCCGCGTTGATGTTCTTCAACAGCCGTCTCGTTTGGTTTGAGTGAAAAGATTTTTTAGCTGACTGAATGAAAAATCTGGCGACCCAGAGAGATCTGTTGCAGAGCTCGAGCTGAGCAGAGGGTTTTGTTTTGTGGTGCGTGTTTGTGGTACCACGACCGTTGAGTTCTTTCCTTCTTTGTAGCCCCAACGACATAGGGATGCAAATCTCTATTGTAATATAGTGTATATATACACTATGTAGCCAAAAGTCACCTGACAGCCCTTCACTTCAAGTAAACGATCCCAGTATGACGTCAGTACACCTCACCGACGCTATATAAATGAAGGCAGAAATGCTGGAGCATCAAACGCGTGTTTTCTGTCTCGATGAACCAACGGAAAGCGTTGAATGCATTCGAAAGGGGCATGATTGTAGGTGCCCATAAATTTGGACAGTCTGTCAGAGAGACTTCTCAGCAGTTAAACGTGCCCCGGTCCACAGTTAGCAATGTCATAGTGAAGTGGAAACGCCATGGAAACACTGAACCGAACTATCGCTCTGGTAGACCCAAGAAACTAACTGATCGAGACCGGAGAACCCTAAAGCGTGTTGTGCTAAACAACCGGCACACATCTTTGTCGGAGGTTGCAGAGGACTTCCGTCTCAGCTCAAGTACACAGGCCAGTGGTAGTACTGTCCACCGAGAGGTGATAGCACATGGTTTTGATGGTCATGCTACCGCCAGAAAGCCATTAATCACACGCACCCATGCCCCGGGGCGTTTGAAAAGCAGCAAAGAGCACCGTAATTGAACTTTGGACCAGTGGAAGAATGTCATGTGGAGTGATGAATCACGATACATGATCTGGTACTCTGATGGGCGTGTATGGACCTGGCGAATGCCTGGCGAACGGTATTAACCGGAGTGTATTGTGTCAACTGTGAAATTTGGTGGCGGTAGTGTCATGGTTTGGGGCTGTTTCTCCTGGTTTGGGCTTGGCCCGTTAGTTTTAGTCGACGGGTCGATGACTTCTGGTGTGTACGAAGACATTTTAGACAATAACATGCTTCCAACACCATGTCAACAGTTTGGAGCAGGTCCTTTTCTGTATCAGCACGATAATGCTCCTGTTCATACAGTTGGCGTCATTGCGTCGTGGTTTGACAATAATCAGGTGAAAGTGTTTGTCTGGTCGGCTCAAAGCCCCGACTTGAACCCTATAGAATATCTTTGCGATGAGTTGGATCATCGGTTGCGTGCCAGACCCACTCGATCGAAAACCAAACGTGAACTGTTTACCGTGCTACAGGAGGAATGGACCACAATTCCGACAACAGTTTACCAGAACTTAGTGAATAGCCTACCCCGTAGTGTAAACGCTGTAATTAAAGCAAAAGGAGGCCCGACATCCTACTAGTTATAAGTCTGGTGCCTTTCGAACCAACAGTACCGGGTGTCCGGTGACTTGTGGCTACATAGTGTAATTCTTGGCAAAATTAACGCACATTTTTGTAAATTGGGCTTATTTTGTTGTGTTGATAGGCACACCACCTCTCAGACCACTACGTTACAACGTAGGACGACGACAGAGTCTATGCCTACGACAGATTCAACTACCGGGTAAATACAGTTCTGATATTTATCATTACATAAGTACCTTAGGTTAACACAGTTCTATATTGATCCACGTCAAAGGCTTAGACGATGTAAGTTTATGGTCAAGAGATTAGTTGCGGGATAAATTGGTGAAAAGTACTTGGGAAGAAATTCCTCTGGAAATCATTAACTGAAAAAATATTCATCATGTCACCCTCGAGGCTACGGTATATGACGATATAATAGGAGTGGACATTCTTCCACCAGAAAACAAGTTTCTCTTATTCGTTAAGATTCCTGAACGTTGTAACGTCCCGAACACCACCATTGACCTTTGATCAAAAATTTCTGAAATATCTGCCCGAGCCGCGTTGATGTTCTTCAACAGCCGTCCCGTTTGTTTTGAGTGAAAAGATATTTCGCTGACTGAAAGAAAAATCAGGCGACACAGAGAGATCTGTTGCAGAGCTCGAGCTGATCAGAGGATTTTGTTTTGTGGTGCGCGTTTATTGGCCCACGACCGTTGAGTTTTTGCCTCCTTTGTAGCCCCAACGGCACGCAAATCTCTATTTAATATAGTGTATATATAATTCCTTAAAAATTAACGCAAATTTTTGTAAATTAGGCTTATTTTGTTGTGTTGATAGGCACACCACCTCTCAGACCATTACGTTACAACGTAGGACGACTACAGAGTCCATGCCAACGACAGATTCAACTACAGGGTAAATACAGTTCTGATATTTATCATTACATAAGTACCTTAGGTTAACACAGTTCTATATTGATCCATGTCAAAGGCTTAGACGATGTAATTTTATGGTCAAGAGATTAGTTGCGGGATAAATTGGTGGAAAGTATTTTGGGAAAAAATTCCTACGGAAATCATTAACTGAAAATGTATTCAGAATATGTCACTCTCGAGGCTACGGTATATGACGATATAATAGGTGTGGACATTCTTCCACCAGAAAACAAGTTTATCTTCTTCTTTGTTAAGATTCCTGGACGTTGTAACGTCCCGAACACCACCCCCCGCTGACCTTTGATCAAAAATTCCCTGAAACATCTGCCTGAGCGGCGTTATGTTCTTCAACAGACAGCCGTCCCGTTTGAGTGCAAGAGATTTTTTTAGATGACTCAATGAAAAATCATACGACACTTGGAGTTCTGTAAATGAGCTAGCTGAGCTTTGTGTTTTGTTTTGTGGTGCGCATTTATGGGGCCACGACCGTTGAGTTTTTGCCTGTTTTGCAGCACCCACGACATATAGATGCAAAACTGTATTGTAATACATTAAAAATGAAGATTGTTAACCTAATCAAGTTTTATCTCACTTTGCAGGACTGCGTAATTCTTGAAAAATATGCACACGAATTCATTGGAATTATTTTACAACTAATTTATATTATAAGACACTTTTTTTACATAGATAAAGAACATGCATGTTGTTCAAGCTTCTCGTGTAATCTTTAATGGTAGCTAGGGGCCACAAAGTTGAACCAAAGATAATTAATAGAATTTAATTACAAAGATAATTAAATTCGCAAATGGCATGGGCTATAACGCACACTTAGATGCAGAAAGGAAATATTGCAAGTATATGAACCATATTTTTATCTGTCGTAATTTTATATTTGGACCGTACTGCACGCCGGACCATTTGCACCGTATTCACAATTGCAACCACTATTACAATGACAGCGTCGGTATGGATTACTGTAGCAAATGTCAATTGCCGAACAGTGCCCTCTGCCGATTTCAGCTGACGCTTGAGCACACATAATCTCTACGTGAATACACAGGCTCGGTAGCGAATAATCTCATTTAAGTGTGTACGGGTTTTATGAACCAGAGGTACTCCAGCAATCTTTTCTTTACATTGAAGAGCCAAAATATTATGACCACCTCCTCATTAACGCGTTGCACCTCCTTTGGCCTGCAAAACAGCTGCAACTCGCCTGAGCATAGTTGCCACAGGTCCTTTGTACATAACTGGAGACAGGTTGTACCAAATGTCTAAGCAGCGGTCACGCAGAGTCGACATGGTGGTGTTTGAGCTCTGATCTGCCGCTCCATAACACCCCAAATGTGCTCTATCGGATTACGATTTGGCTAGTTAGGTGGCCAGGACATTAAGTGGAATTCATCAGTATGCTCCTCGAACCACTTCAACACAATCCGAGTCTAGTGACATGGGGCGTTGTCCTGCTGGAAGATTCCATTTCCAGTTGGGAAGACAGACGCCATGTAAGGGTGCAACTGATCCGCAATAATGTTCAGATAATTCGCAGCGTTCATGGTCTGTTCTACCACAACAACGGGTCCCAGAGTCGCCCATGAGAACGAACCCCAAAGCATAATACCGCCACCACCAGCCTGTGTATGACCTGCTGTACAAGAGGGGAGCAACTGTTCGCCTGACAGACAGGGTACCCTGACACGACCATCGACGTGATGAATGAGAAATAGGTATTCATTCGACCAGGCAACTCTCTTCCAATCATCCATGGTCCAATCTTGATGTTCCCGCTCCCACTGTAGGCGTAGTTGACGATGACGCTTGGTCACAGAGGCACAGGAGTGGGACGTTTGTTGCACAGTCCCATGTCCAACAGTGTCCATTGAACTGTGTGTTCCGAAACACTTGCGCTTGTATCTGCATTGTATCGGGCTGTCAGATCAGTCGCTGTCTCGCGCTGATTTTGCTTTACCAAGCGGGGCAGTCTCCGACGTCCTTTTTCTTTGATGACGCGTGGACGACTAACACATGGCGTCTACTGCTGGAGTCACCATCATTTATCAACTTTTCATGAATACTAACAACGCATATCGTGAACAAGCTACCAGTTGTGCAGTTTCGGTGATACTCTTTCTGAGTCTTCGGGACATTACGATCTGCCCTCTATTAAATTCGCTTTGATCAGCAGCCTTTCCCATCACTCGCAAAAGTGCAAGAATTATTACTTACCTTCTCCAGCAGCAGTATATACCATTCTCACTTAATCACGTGCCCTCCACGTCATCCAGATGAGTTCATTGAAAATGTGGGGATGGTCATAATGTTTTGGCTTGTCAGTGTATTTTCTTAGTTAATACGGAGGTAAAGCTCAACAGGTACATTGTTAATTACCAAGTTATCTTGTCTTGCTTTCATCACATTAATATCTTCCCTAATCCCTCTTTTCCCCCTTTCATGGACAAGACCTTGTCCAAAGGAGGCTAGTTCACGTTAAATCTGTCATTGCCTCAAATTTCCTCACGTTGACGTGGTGTGGAAGTTCGTTGAGTGAGGTGTCAGCTTGTCATCTAACCAAGGATCAAAATTACGTCCTTGGATCTTTCCCTGGGAAGATTGATCACGGACCATGGGCAATAGCCCGCTGTGTTGCTCCACAGTGCGACGGTAATTAAAATATCTACCTACCAACCTAACATCCATACCTTTCTATGATATATTTTTACTTAACATTGTCTTGGTCTAACATTACAACATTGGTTACATTGGATAACATTGGTTTGTCGCAGCTTGGTCAGATATGGCCCTTGCGCAATAAAACGCCAAATCAAACAACCCTCCGTGAATACGTTTTGATTTTGTGTTTCCTACCTTCACTTAAAGTTTGTATACCAAGTTTCAAAACTCCCCGCACAATACTACTCTGAAATAATCAATGTTTTGCGTCTAGAATAATAATTTCATTACGCACTATTTGGAATTTGTACTTATTTGTGTTGCGTTAGTTATCCCACAGCACACTTTTAGACCTCTAAAGTGTAGACACTAATACAAAATAGGAAGACTTAAGTCACCGCGATTACAAGAAATTGTGAGGGGTCAAACAACTGTAGTAATCGACTATGGAATCATTGAACGTGCTGACATTAGCCAGAGCTTTAATGGTGAAGTTTATGGTGAAAGCTTTAATGGTCGGTACGAAGAGATAATTGGAATTTCTCGGGGGAACGAGGACAGATCTTGTGAACTCCGGGAGTGCATGACATGTAATTCAAATGCTCATCCTCGATCCAAAAAGTGAAATTAACATCGCCGGATACCCGTAACAATGTCCCTGGACTGGAATACCTCAGCCGCTTTCAACTCCAACCCCCCCCCCCTCCAGACCATGAGACCAACTTCAGCAAATGCCATTCGCCTAAAAACTTGCCATAAATTCACCTTTGACCCTTCACGACATATATCCACCTACATTGCAATCCTAATGTGCAAATACATATTAAGTACATGTCGGATTGTAATTTTGATCGATCCCTTCCCAACACAAATTTCAATTGAACATAAATTATTTTATAGACTATGTTTTCCTTTAATTTACTAATGTGGTTATAATTTTCCAATGATTAAATAAAAATTAACCTTTAACTTTTCACAACACCTGTACACCTCTATGACAGAAACAATATTATTTGTGTATGAATAATCAGTTAGGCAATTGTATAATTTTGTTAATAATATTGTAGTTAGTAAGATTATGGATACATCTATATTTCTTGTCCTAAAAAGTGCAAGTCTCCGGCCCTGTCAATCACCATTCAATCGACGAGCAGCCCAACAAAGTCCTAAAGTGAAAAAATATGACTTACGAGCACTATCTAATTTGCAATTCTACTTCCAAAACGTTTAAGGCTCTTTGATTTGGTCTCCAGCCATTTTGTCCAGTAACAAAGGATACAGATAACTAAACTCGCAACTCCTATACGGTGTAGTATCTTTGTAGGTAGTGATGTCGGGTAAAAAAATCGAAAGCAAGCTACTTCTACAGCCCTGTGCAAGAAACCTGGGATACGAGCTTTATTCCTCAATAAAATATTCCAGTACTTTCTTGTAGATTGATGGTGTGTTAGTCTTTATAGAAGAACATATAGGTTTATGGATGTGTGTTAGATTTAGGTAAATAAAATATGAAAACTCTACATTCCTATAGATTACAGATTCTACATATTCCTGGAGTAATTTCTGGACCAGAATATCAGTAACAATATCACGATACATTATAAATAGTGTGATTCCATGGGTTCCAATCACTGTAGAAACTGGGAATTTTATTTGAAATGGTGGGAATTCATGTTATGCCATTTTGGAATATTACTACATTTCAATGGACTACAACTTAGATTAATCATCATTTTAATAGGTTTGAGGATAATTATACAGATACAGGATTTAATAGATCCACAGTAGTAACGCCAACTATTCCTGATGATTTGATTAAAACAACCGTCTGCAAAGGAAGAATTACGTCATTCGATGGATTAGAAATAAGGTGGAACGACACAGATTCGGGTGTTAAAGCCATAGCTGACTGTCCCAAGGGCACCTATGGTAAGTTTACACGCAATGAATAAACGTATTTTCTTTTATAATAATGTACAACTTTCTGACCTAAAGAAAATTTGTCTCAAGACACACAACATTATATTGTTTCGTTTATTTTCCCTCTTACTTATCATTGCCATTATCGGGGGACAGAAATGTGGAAACCACTTAAGCATTTAACCTTTAGACTACGACAGGTACATACAGCAGATGTACCATGATCGCGCCAAGAAAGAATTTAGACAACGGTCTGTACATCAGTTCTGTGCTCAGATGGCAAAATGTTATAAGTCACTTTTTTAATTTTTCGTGACAACAATTTTAAGATTCAACATGTGGTTCTGTGGTTTTTGATTAATTACAATTTTCCCACCTTTGTTTTCTCATAAACTGAAAGAAAAAGACTTACGACATTTTGCCACCTTCTAAACATTAACGGGACTTAATCAATATTTTGGGAAAAGTGACATAACATTTTGCCATCTGAGCACAGAGTTATACTTTCAAAGTTATAAGAATCGCGCCAAGAAAGAATTTAGACTACGGCCGTTACAGCATTTGTACTTTGAAAGTTATAGAAATCGCGACAAGAAAGAGTTTAGACTAAGGCCGTTACAGCAGTTGTACTTTGAAAGTTATAGAAATCGCGACAAGAAAGAGTTTAGACTAAGGCCGTTACAGCAGTTGTACTTTGAAAGTTATAAGAATCGCGCCAAGAAAGAATTTAGACTACGGCCGTTACAGCAGTTGTACTTTGAAAGTTATAGAAATCGCGACAAGAAAGAGTTTAGACTAAGGCCGTTACAGCAGTTGTACTTTGAAAGTTATAAGAATCGCGTTTGTTATATCTATAGCCGTAGTCAAAAGGGTAATATGCACCGATTTCTAGGTACAAAAAATAATAGCCAACCACGTACATGGTAGTCTGTGGTTGGATCGAATTTCGAACTCGCTAACCTTTGATAGTTAATCCGGGACTCTATCAACTGGGCTGCCGCTGGCCCATTTAGAATACTCTAGTTCAGCTCTTCACCCATAAGAATTCCAAAGGAATAAATCCAATAATAGTTGATGGTCTAACTAGATTAAACGCCAGCAATCGGTATGCATCTTGCTTCATCATTTCGGTAGCGGAAGTAAAATCTTCGCATTTCTTCTGGTTTCTTTGTCTACACTGAAAATCTCTTTCATTCCTCGTGTTTGGGAATATTGGACCTCAACCATAAAATATTTGGAAGAGGGGGCAATGAGTTCAGGCTCCTGTGATTTGTCGTTCATGTGTCTTGATATACTGCCAGAACGTGCGTTCGTTTGGCGTCATGTTTGGGGTGTGGCCGGGACCCAACTAGATATTGTGAGGTTCTTAGAGGTTCGGGTCATTTTAGTACTTGGTCGTCATCTGACCATGGTTCAAAATTACGTGGTGTTGACCTCGGATCCTTTCCCTTAGAGGATTGATCCCGGACCGTCGTCAATAGCCCTTTGTGTTGCTCTAATACGACGTTATTTACCAAATTACCAAATCTCATGATTCATCTTACCATTATACTGAGCCGACCAACCGGTATAGTGATTAAGGCGTTAGCCTCTAGATTGGAAGGTTCCTGGTTCGAATCCGGGTCAGGCACGGATGTTTATCAGCATATGGTGTAGAGGCGGCTGGTGCACCTTAAATCTGTCGTGGCCGAAAGTCCTCACGTTGGGTTAGTGTGAAAGTTTGGTGAATTTGGTGTCACCTCAGGTGTTGCTTCTTCATCTGAACATGGTTCAAAATTACGAGGTGTTGTCCTCGGATCTTTCTCTTAAGGGATTGATCCCGGACCGTCGTCAATAAATTGCTAAGACTCAAAATATTCTTGATCAATTTTCAAAACTCTTGCAGTAAATTATTCACAAATTTAAAAACTTTAATTTCGATTCAGCAATTTAAAAAATATTAATTTAATAAGAAACAAAAAGTTAAAAAAAATTTTAATTGTAAGGTACTTTTATTTTTAAAGTCATATTTTTAAAAGTAAATATTTGTTTCAAATTTACTGAATCAAAATTAAAGTATAATGTTTGAAAAAGATATATTCCAAATTTCAACCCTTAAACTTTATCGGTTTTCGACTTATAGCAATTTGAATACAGGAAATTTTTTAATAAATGTATTATGGAGAAAAACGCATTTAAAGTTTTAAAGACAGATGTTGTTGCCATGACAACAACTGTCAAGAGTGTTAGATTTTCCAAACAACGTACCACAAAAATTATTATATCTCTAGTTCTAATTAAGATAGAAACATGATTTAGACGTCATTTTAAGCAGAAAAACACAGAGAATTTCTTAAAATAATTTTTTTTAAATTTCGAAATTTTGACGATTTTTGTGTCTTGGACCCCCTTAAGTGGCTCAAAGATGTGGAAGTCACAGGGTGACAAATCCAGAGTGTACGACGGGTGTTCCAACACTTCTCAACGGAATTTGTTAAATGTCTTCTGGGTTTCACGGGAGACGTGTGTCATGGAGAAGGATCACTTGTTGAGAGATAAGGCATGAACGTTTGCTTTTAATTGCTTTCAGTAGTTTCGTCTGAATACTGTACTATTGTATTAAATTGATAGTGCTCCCTTGTGGCAGAAAATCAATCAAGAGTGGTCCACGGCATCAGAAACCGCACTACCGCGCGTTGTTCCGCTCTGGACGCATTCATGTATAGCACCTCCAACCCCCCTTAATATCCCTGTTCGGTGGCGCTGCTATAGCTGCAATCAATCTGACGCAATCGCACGTGTCCACTTTTCATTTGGGCAACCCTTATATGTCGTGGCCTCAAATGTCCTCACGTTGGCGTGGTTCGGAAGTTTGGAGAGTGGGATAACAGCTCAGGTGTGACCTCGTCATTTGAACGGGGTTCAAAACTACGTCGGATTGTTCTCGGATCTTTCCTTTCGAGTTTATCCCAGAAAATCGCCAATCTCCCATTGTGTTGTCCAATATCAGGACCCGCCTCAAGATGGCTAAATCTAGCACTAAAACATAGGAAGTGCAGAGAAAACATTTGCAAAATCAGTGATATTCTGACAATCCGCGGCAGGGGAAAATACAGTTCCCGTATGACCATCAAGAAAACCTAGCAGAAACTCTGCAAATAAGAAACTAATAAACAACCAAGGGAGACTGCTAAACCGGTAAATCCTTACATTGGATGTTGTGTAGTCTCCCCTGGCGGAATGTGTTGATCCATTGCGGCGATAATTAAAATACCTCCCATGTACCAGTCTTTCTTTGATCCCCCATCACAAAAAAAATTGTACCACTACGTTTTTCCCAGATTAACCCTCCTGGTGACTATCTTGACGAGGTAACTCGTCATTACCAAGACTGACCTGATCTTGATGTACGAGATATCTCGTCATTAGAAGAAAACTGACCGGTACACGCGATCTCGTCATAAAAAAATCAGCAATGTTTTGATGACGGAATATCTTGCCGTTTTCAAAGTTGGTCAGATCTTGATGGAAGAAGTACCTCGTTGAAACCACTTGGAGGATCAAGATTTGGCTCGATCCTATTTCTCCACTAACGAAGTTTCATTTCCTCAACTTTTACCTAACATGGTTTTGTTTCCTTTTCAAATTTGAAGGGGATGCTTATTGGACGTGCGATGTGTCTGGGGAATTCATAGGAAGGCCTGTTCAGAACTGCACGCCTGTGGATTGCCCTAACCCGCCGGTAAGTGAAATATTTATACAAGGACGAACTGAAAAGCATTTCCGTTCAGTGACCATGCTACAAAACAGCTTCAAAAACAAACGGAAACAGAAGAGATTTCACACTAGGTGTCAATTAAGTACCAGCAATTTTTCCCGACTAGTTTCAACTTATGACATCGATAGCTGTTTTGCTCGACAACGAACTGTGCAACAAATGTGCATGGGTTTTATCTTAAATTCGCTGTTTCGAAGCGTGGTTCAGCATCGACCTTAAAATTAAATAGACAGAGCATGGGCCCGCAGCTTCGTGTTATGTTTTCCAGTTCTCGGTTTCAAGATGTGTCATGTGGTTGTGGGTAAAAGCATGAATCCTGTATTATTGATTGGTTAAAGTGACAATCCACCGTGATCAAAAACACTAGTCTGCTGTTCCATAGCCAATCGGTGAATTCGATTTGTGATTTACCTTTCAGAGATCTTACGACAGCGACTCCGCCTACATGGTCCGTCTATTTCATTTTAAGGTAGATGTGGTTCAGTGGGTGACGCATAGATTTTGCACATGGACCAACAACGCATATTGGCTGGACTGAAGCTAGAACAGCAAGGCATCAATGGAAGAGAGGGTTAGGGGGTTTCGTTTGGTGCTAGAGGTACCTTTTGCTCGTGACAAACACCACTTACCAATCAGATACAGCAACATCACGGCGATCAGACGCGTGGTTCGGTGATAAGGAGCTAGTATGGAGTCAAGACGATATAGAGCAGGAGAAAGGGCACATGTGAAATTGAAACTGATGTCAGTAAACATTTGTGTGAAAAATAAACGTATTGATTTCTTTAATCAGTGGATGACTTACAATTTTTTTCTACAGGATATACCGATAGAGGAAATATAAAGGTCGAGTGAGTAGTGGTAATAGTTTTTTATGTTCCAAAGGATCATGTGACAAAACGTGTAGTAACGTGAAATACTACACCGCTTTCCTCTGCAGGGTAGAAACTAACATTTATCATCTGATTGGTCCACTTGATGGTAGAAAACGTCCATCCAATGATTCATCATCTGATTGGTCCACTTGATGGTATAAAACGCCCATCCAATGATTCATCATCTGATTGGTCCACTTGATAGCAGAAAACGCCCATCCAATGATTCATCATCTGATTGGTTCACGATGGTAGAAAACGCCCATCCATTGATTCATCATCTGATTGGTTCACGATGGTAGAAAACGCCCATCCATTGATTCATCATCTGATTGGTCCACGTGACACAGCATTAGATTGATGATTTCACCATTTTTGGCCCCACTTTATAGAATGCGCATTCACACACCTGTTCTGTCATAAGATGTTACATCGACTGACGAGGCGATAAGATGCCAGATCGGACAACCAAATCAATTTTCGCAGGGCAAGTCACGTGAGTGCTAGTCGAAATGTCCATTTTTCTGATCTCTCCCAATAGCAATGCTTTGTCTACTGAGACATAACCCGTAACAAAACACACGCCTGTATTGTCAATGTATCTTATCTTTTTCAGAGGTATGAAAACGTCACACTGAAATACCTTGTCTACCTTGCGGAGTGGCTGGCCGTGTGTCGCAGCACCGTAGACTACTCCATGGAAACGTCGGAACTGCTTACCGTCATGCGAAAAGAAAGGGAAGTGTACAAGAAAAAACCGAACCCGCCAGAAAAGGGCGATAAGAGGATGAAAGAAGACGTAAACACGATGTTTCGAGTTTTCGATCGTCTGCTTGATAAACATGCTGTAGTGTGGCAGGATATGAAAAAGGTACCCATCTTCAAAAATGTAATAAATATTTATTCAATGTCAACTTGAATAGATCGTGACCCTTCAATGCTCGTATTGACTAACATGGTAAACTCTGCTTTTCCCCTGAGAGGCTACGGTGGGGTACCATGGGAGATGTTTCCATATTGTCCACACCGTGGGAAGACATTCCTGGAGTACTTTAGGGAAGCAGACCCTCATTTAAATGTTGCTTTTAAGAAACTAGGAAATTTCGAGCAGTTAACCCATAGAGGAAATATAAAACAAGAGTGAGCAATGATAACCTTGTTATGCGCCCAAGGATCATGTGACCGAAACTAGCAATGACTAGTTTCGTCTTGAAACAAATATTCATCATCTGATTGGACCACGAGATGGTGGAAAACGCCCATCCATTGATTCATCATCTGATTGGTCCACGCGACATTTTTTTTCGCGTAGTCTGGCGATTTCACCATCATTGTCTCTGTACCGTCGTGTAACAATTAGACGGACAGCTGTTTTAAAATTAAACTATTTATTTAGATAATTAAAATATTTACAAGTAAGTTTACAAGTTACAAGTTAAAGCACAGCCATCGACATTCGAAAACCTGCCTGGAGCCAAGGCACCAATGGCTCTCCACATAACAGAGACATCTGTCTCTCGTTGGATTCAGAATAAGTCTCTCAAAAAAAGTTCTCAAACCCCCGTTCTCTTGGATCCGCAGAACCGCATCTGCGAACAGGAGGGAGGCGAATTCCGAGCCCTTGAACGAGATGTTTTTGTCCTCATCAGAACTGAAGACACCCCCACACAGATACAAAAACCGTCTGTAATGCCCGATTTGAGTTCACAAAAGTTATCTCCATTCCAGACAAGGGACTAAGGAACCGACGGAACTCCAGCTGTGTCGATGGGAAAATCGTTCCTGAAAACCCACAGAACGGTTTATTGCATCCCTGAATTCAATTGCCAGACACAAGGGGTAGGAAAAGGGGCGGACCAAAACGAAATGCCAGGCCGCTGATGAGAAAAACTCTCTTTCGGTACTTTGTCAAAAACACACGTGCATACACTGAAGTTGTTGTTATCACCGTCTGGATGTCGATGCACATTTCAGCGTCCACGTGTTACTAGTTAAAGGGTCCGCTAGTACCATATGGTACATCTCCAATGTATATAAACGCGTATTCACACATTCGCTCTGTCATAAGGTGTTAGATCACCAAACGAGGCAATACGACTTCAACCCGGACAGCTGTTCAAATTTTCACAGAGCAGTCACGTGACTACTAGTCGACATGTTGATCACACCTTTTGAAGCTCTTTTGAATAGCAATGCTCAGTCTATTTATATTACATGTCTATTAGCAAACTCGACTTGGGCACATACGAGATCCGAACTCGCAACCAAGCGTTTTTAGTCTACCAGTTTTGAAAAGCAGTAGCCACTTGACAACTGGTGGTTTGTTTAATAAAAGTAGAATTTGTTTGAAACACATGGTTTTTCGTTTCCCATACAGAGGTGCCATTGTCATAGGAAGAAATAGTAAGCGAAATATATGGCATTTCACATAGACAGTAGCGCCCTCGAATGTCGCTGCAATATTACTTTCGCTATCGGTCCACTTTGTTTACATAGCAACCAAATACGTTGACGGTTGCGTTTATTCTTATGGAAATAAAATTTAGGTAGGTAGTGTTAAATTTGCGTCACACAGAGCAACACAACTAGCTACTAGAAATAAAAACATATTTTTAGATTGAAGAAAATTTATTTCCTCATGTTATATTTTTTTTTGGAAGAACATTTGCTCTTTTACTATAATGAAAAGCAAAATATTCTAGATATAATGTAACTCAGATTTTTAAATTTGAGTTACAGTATTGGTAATTGGCAAATATTTTTAATATGTCTCTTAAATTAATTAAAAAAAAGGCACCTAAATTCATGAAAACCATTTGTAAATTATAAAATATTATCTGTGTGTATGAGCTTGCTTCTTCAATTTTAGTAAGTTAATTGGGAAATAAAAACTTTTTTAACTGTATGAAGGTTACAAAACGGGACCTTTTGACTTTATTACATAAAAGATTATTGATCTCTGTTGATATAGTCTACATAAACTAATAAGTACGTTATAAAATGTACTTTATGAAAACACCCAAGGGTATAGAACCATAACGTTACAGATTCTGCCCAGTTGTTCAAATAAAAAATTATTTGAGATTTTCTGTTGTCATCAGGAAGAAACTACTAGGTATCTGCGACGAACTGCAAATTTTACAAGGTTATTTACAAACAAAATTAGTACATGGTTTACAAATTGTCGTTATAAACAATGTGAAAAAAGTAATATTTTTGTTGGAACCTGATCTAGTCGAAGTGCTTTGTTTAACTTTATAAATTTACATTCATAGAATATTCCAAATAGAATGTTCTGGATGGATTGATCACATAATCACATAATGTACTTTAGTAATGTTATAAAATGTACGTTATGAAAACACAAAAGGATATAGAACCATAACGTTACAGATTCTGCACAGTTGTTCAAATAAAAAATGATTTGAGATTTTCTCTTGTCATCAGGAAGAAACTATTAGGTCTCTCCGACGAACTGCAAATTTTATAAGGTTATTTACAAACGAAATTAGTACGTGGTTTACAAATTTTCGTTATAAACAATGTGAAAAAAGTAATATATTTGTTGGAACCTGTTCTAGTCGAAGTGCTTTATTCAACTGACTGTATCTATCCACTTGATTGATTGTATTGAGATCCCCACACTTTAAATTTCCATTCATGGAATATTCCAAATGGAACGTTCTAGATGGATTGATCACATAAGGCGAGTAACAGTAGAAAAACAAATACGAACGAGTACAGCAGTTAAATAATATATTAAAATGATTTAGCATATTGTTAGATTAACAGAAACATCTTGCATGTGCACAGATAAAATATAAATCATAACGGAACAACATAAAAAAAAAAAAGAGCCCTTTAGAAAAACCTAGAACATAAGTCAAAAGACCTAATATTTCTTAAGACCTAAAGATTTCAAAAACCTAAAAATCGGGGTCTTAAACATGATATTTGTGTATAAATTTCACACCGCTTACTAAAATTTCCTTTTTCATATTTCTCAACCTACCCATCTCACCCTAAATGGGGGATTGCGATTAAATCAGGAGATCGATACTGAAGTTGGGGAGAAAGAAGATCTTCCAAATAAGCTACTTCAGTAGACCATGATTCTGAGCACTTTCCCAACCCCTCCCAGAGAAATTCCGAGCGCGTGTCTGCTTCAGTGCATGTACTCTTTTTATATGCTGATCATGCATGCTTAGGACTGTTTCTTGCCCATCAGGAGGAGTGCATTAGCACGTCCATGGAGATCATCAAGGAAACTGAGGAGACAGCCTGGCTGATGGGATGCATTGAAGAGGACATGACTCTGAAGAAAGACAACTTAGGTAAGACTAATATTGAGTTGAAATGATTAGATGAAACGCCTAAGATCCTGAGAGAGGCGTTTTACTGGTTAAAATTGCAGGCAGGTATGAATATTTCAATACGGCTGTTCGAACTTTTTTAATGTGTATAAATCATCGTTTTACTATTAAAACCCTCTTAACACTCCAAGTGGTTTCGACGAGGAATCGAGTCCATAAAAGATCTGACCAATTATGCTGATGACTAACTCGTCATTATGATATTACTAATTATTTTATAATGACGAAATCAAGATCTGCTTATTTTTCTTCCAGTGACGAGTTGTCTTGTCCATTAAGATCTGGTCAGTTTTACAAACGACGACATTTCTCGGTGATACCAGGAAGGTTTCCTTTGTTTAGATTTTGCACATGATTTGGTTATGAATATGCTTACTAAATTTGTTTCAAAAGCTCCTAAGTATACATCAATTAGCCTGATCGGCGAATTTTCAAACTTCATATCTTGGAAGCGATCTACCATTTGAATCGGTTGTTTGAGAAACCCCATAAGTCACTTTTTTGTCGAAATCGAATTTTCGGTAAAAATCTATTATTTAGATGTAGACGCATCTTTTAGAAGCGAAACCCCACGAGTCAGATCATTCTGCGCGGAGTTGGCCCGTATAAAAATTTTCGTGTATTCGAAAACCCCACAAGTCACTGACTTATGGGCTTTCTTGAATAAACGAAAGCCCATAAGTCAGTGACTTATGGGATTCGAATACACGAAAATTTTTATACGGGCCAACTCCGCGCAGAATGATCTGACTCGTGGGGTTTCGCTTCTAAAAGATGCGTCTACATCTAAATAATAGATTTTTACCGAAAATTCGATTTCGACAAAAAAGTGACTTATAGGCGTAAAGTTCCATAGGATGAGAAAGTCCCTTTTAAAATCTCGCAGTTCATGCAGTTTTCACACTTTTTCAAACATAAGTATGTTGTAATTGCTAAACCTTTTATTGATGGGTTATGTACAGTCAGACTTTTCTGCTAAACAACATTAAAAAACTACCTCAATCACTCCCAAATGAACCAGTATATCCAAGTGGGAAAACCTCCTTAAATAAGAAAAAAAATTGAAGACATAATTAAATTGATGAAATACATCCCAGATGAAGAAAACATTCAAGAATTGTGCAAAGAGATAGTTCACCAGAGGTCTACATCTGATTCTGAGTTGCCAGAGAACTACGCTAATGATGAATAAATTTTATTTCGCCATTTATACCATTCTCATTCATAGAACTAAATAATCTTATTTGTGTTTCATATTTAGTTAATGTTTCTACTTGTTTTAGAATACATTTTTAAGGTGTACTAAGTGTGCTTTTTATTTTATACAGTTTAGAATGCAATTACTTTTTACTTTTTACCAACAGTATATGTATTTGAGAAACCCCATAAGTCAACTGACTTTAAAAATCCATAATAATATAATTATTTATCTTTTGAGACCTCCATTTGGCACAAAGATTGTATTTAGCTCCAAACAATACATTTTATTGGAAATAATAATACAGAGGTTGACGGTTAACGCATAAATAGTTTTTTCTCGATTACCCAAAAGTTGCTCTCACCTGACTTATGGGGTTTCTCAAACAACCGATTCATGTGATATCTACACTCTTTTACAACAAAAAAATCGACGCACCAAGAAGGAGTTGTCTGATTGCGGTAAAAATGGATGGATGTGAAGAACAAACATAGAAAATCAATCAATTAAAATTTCAGAACAATTGGATGATTTATTTCAGAGTTTGACCGTTACAAAGGGAGGAAGTCAATAAGGCGTTGATCAACCTCTGGCCTGGATGCGTTATCCGGCGTGGCATAGACTGAAAAAGTTCCCGGATGGTGTCCTGCGGAATTTCTTGCTAAATGGTCTCCAAATGTCAGGCTAAATGGTCAACATTCCGGGATGGTTGCAATCGCCTTCCCATAACATCCCAAATTTGCTCTATGGGAGAGAAAACAGGAGACATATAGTTGAACAAGGAAGTGTTGGGAAAGCTTGAAGACAATTCATAGCAACAGGTGCCGTGTACGGTCAAGCATTATCTTGTTGAAAAGTAAGTCCGGGGTGCCGCAAAAGGAACGGTAACACAACCGGTTGTAGAATGTCGTCTACATACAGCTGTGCAGTAAGTGTGCCAGAAATGACTACCAAACGGCCACCAAAGAAGAGGGCTCCCCGACCATAACACTCTGTTGTGTGTATGTGTGGCGTGCGATAGTACGGGAAGGATCCCCACACTGCCCTGGACATCTCCAGGTACGTCTTCGGTTGTCGTCAGGACACAGTTGGAAACGGTACTCGTCATTAAAGACTATACGTCCGCAGACAGCGCCGTTCCAAGTTGATTGATCCCGGCACAACTCCTGGACAACTCCTTCTCGGTGCGTCGATTATTTTTTTTTGTTAGAGTGTATATTTTTTAACATTTCTATTTTTGTTGAGCTATCGGTAATAATCAGTAATTTACCAGCAATGTTTTCCATCCATCTGAGTGACACTGAGGTGGCTTTGACCACGACTAACTCTATGCAGGGGTCTTCTTTTTGACCTCCAAGTGGTTTCGACAAGATACCTCGTCCATCAAGAACTGACCAATTTTACTAGTGACAAGGTATCTCATCATCAATATATTGCAGATTTTGTTTATGCGATGAGATCAAGATCTGGTCATTCTTTTTCTGATGGCGAGATATCTTGTCCATCAAGGTCTGGTAACCTTTTGCTACCACGTCGGTACAACCAGCATGATGTTTATACCTCTGACCATCATGAGATTTCTGAGTAGTGTAATGTTGTTTTCCCCACAACACACACATAAAGACAAAATAACCACATCTATGAGTTGAAGGAGTTTTAGGAAGGATTCTATTGGGCCGAAATCTTAAAACTGGTTTGAAGTCATGTCAATGCATACGAACTCCTCAGAAGAGTTAAATACCATTCCAATCTTTACGAATTCTTTTCATTTCAGCTGTCGAAGTTTTCAGTCTAGACAACCAGGAGAAGACCTTACAACTCAAGTTGAATTCCCAGAATATCGGAGACGTGGAGTTGCCAGGCAACCTGGTAGCCGAAACCACCGACATGTGCCAGAAGCGGGTCCAGATAGGCGTTGTCGCTGCCTACAGGAATGTGGAAACTTTTACCCCCAACAATAAGTAATTCGCTATATCGTCACAGTTCATTTAGGCTTGGAACATAAAGGAGAATATATGAATCGAATGTGCATGTGAATTGGAATGCGAAGATATTTAGAAATTGAATTGGGTACTTACCCTTTTTTTCCCAGCGATATGGAGAGGAAAGAATAACAAGTACTGGACGCAAAGAAGACGAATACTAAAAGGACAAATTTAATACTGGTTTAATTTGTTTCTAGACTTTACAACTCATAACTTTAGCGATTAAGGCCCGGTGCACACATCCGGTTTTTCAACGTGCGGCGCTACTGCGGCACCGAAGCCCAATTATGCACATATAACCGTGAAATGACGCACGAACTCATTTCGCGCCATTTGCGATAAATATTCTATCAAAGAAAACGTGTTTATTTCGCTTACTTGGTGTAAAAAAAGTATATTTTGAAACACAAAATAGACGTTAATGGATACAACCATTTGTTAATTATTATTTATATTCCATTTATATATGAAAACAAGGTACTTCAGAACGGAGACGCGTGTGCGGCGCCGTGGGGAACGGAATTGCGGTATAAATTGCACGCAAGTTGAACGTGGGTCGCCCCAGCGGCGCTGGAGGCATGTGTGCACTGCTCCATTGGTTCTAATGTATCTCAGACCGCACTTGCGTTGCATCAGCGGCGCCGCACGTTGAAAAACCGGATGTGTGCACCGGGCCTTAAAGTTTTGGTTGTAGCGGACACACACACCGTGTGTCCAACCCTGTTCAATGTCCATTGTCCAAGCTCGATTCTCTTCCCGTAGCGTCCCTTCATCTTTCACCCCACCGGAAGACAAGCGGTTCAATTCAGATTGTCTCAGTTACCTGTCTTTGATCTGATTCGTCGAAAAGAATGACGTAGTGATTCAGTGAAGAGGTTGCTAGGGTTACTATTTCGCCAAAATCTAGGCAACACTCTAGCGCCTCAGCGTACAGCGTAAGTGTCCGACAAGTTGACACTGACTGACTCCTCATATATATGTTGTATGGTTGTTGTTAGTAGTATTTCTCGCCAATAACCATAACGGCCAATGAGACTGAAATCAACCAAAAATAAAATTATGTGTTCTTTTAAAGAGCGGCTTTTCGTGAAGCAATGATAGCCTAATGGTTAAAGTCACCTACATTCAGATTGACGTCGGCAGCGGAGGATGACTTCCCGAGTTCGAACCCAGCTGGAGTAAAAATTTTTAGATCCTCCAAATTATTAAAAAAAATTCCAATTTAATTATTTTTGATACTAAATTACTTTTCCTAATTTTTAATACCCTTTTTATATTTTTCCAAGCTTCCGTTGATTTTGCATAAATAATCTAAGAAACACTCCTGAACTCACTACCAGCTGATATTTTTCCGCCCCTCTGCCGTCCCCTTTGCTTTAGGATGATGGTGTCGTATCCACCCCTGGTTTAGGACCATTCTGATGTAACAAAAAGCATACATAAAACACTAACTTATATAATTATTAACTTATATAATAAAAGGATTCAATTTTCGGCTCCCACCTTTACCCACCCATAAACACTATGTGTGTAAACCACGTGCACAATAGATCTCATTAAGTATGGAATTTAATTGCGAAATTTGTGGTACGGGATTTTATGTCAAGCGATATTTGAAGGCTCATGAAGCAAGAGTTCATGGGGTGTCTTTGCAAAAAAGCAGCAACAAAAGTTTCCCCTGCAAGTCTTGTGAAAAAGTCTTCGGATCTATTATGGATGCCAAAGCAAAGAGCAATTGCCAAATCTGTGTAGAGATAGGCTTTCAAGACGCCAAACACCACGTGATTTAATCAGCCTATGAAACAACTTATGAGTTCTTCAAACGATCTCCTTTGAATCGCTTGTCACCGGGAAGGGGTCCAAAAGTTTCTGTTCGCATGAGTGGAGAGGTTTTTTTGCTTCTTCGGTTGCTTGTTTTTTTCTCCCGCGTAACGTAACTCAACAGTCAGTCAAAAGTCATACATCAAAAATTCCATTTTTTTTTCTTTTATAATTGCTAGATGCGGCATTTTGAGATTTCCACTTGGTGACAAAATTTCTCATGTCATCAGCTGATCCAATAAAAGTTACAAACAAATGTATAAATAATAATAAAGTGAAATCATAAGGAAAACTATTAGTTTCTTTGCTCTCCTGAAAATGCAGCTTTTAGACAAACGACCTATTGTGCTTTATCGGTGACTACATGCTCTTGAATATCAATATAGGTTTAGTTACAGGGACAGCCATGTCTAAAGGGTTTGGTACTTCAGAATTAAAATGTCTTTTCTTGAGAAAATGTTTAATACTTTTTTTCCAATTTTATCCTTGTCGTAGAAATGTTTTCCAGTGCGAAGTGAAAGCTTTCATGCACTCCACCTTTAGAATAGAGGCCGCTATAGTCTGGTTGGAAGAGTAAAGAATTAGCAACCGGAGATTTACTAATTAGAATCCAACCAAAGAATGTCGTGTTCAAAGGGGACTGGTTCACGTTTTAAATCTGACATGGCCTCAAATGTCCTCGTTGGCATTGTATGGAAGCTTGGAGAATGAGGTGCCAGCTCAGGTGTTGCCTCGTCATCTGACCTCAAAATTACGTGGTGTTGTCCGGGATCTTTCCCTTCAGGATTGATCCAGGATCGTCACCAATTGCCCGTTGTGTTTCCCCAGTGAGACGTTAATTAAAATGTCTACCATACCATACCTTTAGAATAGGAAGTTCTGAAGTTGATAATTTCTTTCATGTTGTACCTTAGCAATGTGACTGATCCTAAAAGAGAAGACCCCCCCCCCATTCTTATTACAAACGTCCAGAGGACTCAAAAGAAGAAAAGTTATTTTCATCTTGGAGACCTATTGACTGGAACAATTAAGAAAGTACGACTTTTTGTTATTTTTTATCCAAGGTCAAAGGTCAAGGTTTTTTTAGCAAAACAAAAGGCTGTAGCTTTACCACAAAGAAATAGAAAAATAATCACATAAATTTTTCAAAAAAATATCACTGTAAACAAATAGGATTTAGTATTTCTTGGGTACCTTTGTTTGTACTAATGAGGGTAAAAATATTATTTGTCAAAATCTCAACTAGACCTTGTTGTTCCATCAAATATCTTTTTGCCAAAAAATTAGTTGATTTAACTTCAAGGGAAATTAATAATGTGCAAGGTACTTTAAAGCTGACTATATTGTTTTGATAGATGTGATCTCAAACAGGGAATACTAACGATAAAAACACCAGTCGTAGATTTTGTAAGAAATGCTGATAAGTCTGTTAAATAACCATTATTATTGTTATCAAGCTCTACCAAATCATATTACAATGTTTTAAGTTCTGATTTCTAGATAAACTGATAAGAGTTTTCTGAGCACGAAGCAAGTGCAAGATGCATATATCACAGAAAGTATCCTTGGTTCCCTAGTTCCCGTAAACTATACATAAATTCCTGGTCCATGGAAATATTATTCCACTTGCATTCTTCCAATTGGTAATTGGTCCGCTTTTTAGAAGCGCAAGACAAGGAATAACACAATAGGCGATAAGAGAAATATTTTCTATAAAAATGTCAAGAACTGATATGAATATATTAGTCGTTACATCAGATTCACTAACTGTAAATTTACGACAAGGTCTAAAACTAAACACAACCAAATGTTTCCAAAAAGGATGAATTTTTTAAAGTACTTTCCCAGTTGAGATTCCAAGCATATAATTTTGTAATATTTTTCAAATATTTTCCCCTTTAATTTTTGAATTATTATTTACTAGGGGGCCTGCCGCCTGCTCGCTATCGCTCGCCAACCCCCGGAGGATTGCTTCGCAATCCTCATTGGTTCGCTGCGCGAACCTATGCTCGCTTCGCTCGCCTCAATGAAGACATGTGTCCTAGCAGAAGGGATTGTTTACAAAATATGTTACCAAAAAAATGTTTTTCAAATCTAAATTTGCTGTATTACAGAAAAAATATATACAGTATCTCTAAAATCAGAATTCAAATGAAAACTTTGTGCACATTTTGACTCGAAATGTGAGCGTTGCTTTGGAAATTGAATACCCAGCATGTTTTTGTGTGTACATTTTCCCAGCACTCAAACGACCCACACTTTTTCATTGAGGTTGTTGCCTAAAGTTGTAGAGCAAGCGTCTTGTTGAACTATAATTGTTGGCCCTGAAAAGGACCGTTTTTTAAGTGGCTCTGAAAAGATCCTCCGCTTTCTTTGATTTCTATTATAAACTAACTGCAACAGCTCATTAAATTTTCCTTTTTTTTTTTCAGTAAAATTTCATCCGATAACGCTATAAAT
Source organism: Metellina segmentata (assembly GCA_947359465.1). Classification (NCBI taxonomy): domain Eukaryota; kingdom Metazoa; phylum Arthropoda; class Arachnida; order Araneae; family Tetragnathidae; genus Metellina; species Metellina segmentata. The sequence goes on from OX375882.1 coordinate 68,200,386, forward strand.
TCAATCGATGCGCGAGACTTCGCGATAAACAAACAATCGTACAGTGCTGCCAAAACGCGATTACAAATAACGTCTTTTTTGCGTGCCACGTAAGAGAATTATATATATAGATTTTTAAATGGAACTTTTATGGGTATATCTGACTATTGTTCCGGTGTATATAAATTTAAAATTGCGAAATATATGGTTGATAACTGATCGAAGTATATTAAATACATGGAGCAAAGTCGACAAATTTCTTTAAATTTAGCATATTTCTGCATTCAAATAGTAACTAAAAACCTTAAATATACACCAAATCAGATTTTATCACTCACAGCCTCTTATAATCACCCAAAAACAGCGTATTTTTGATGCGATAATTTTGTCCACCTAGATTACAAAAGTGAGACACTGCGGAGGCTTGAATTTTTTTGTATTTGTATATGGCGATGACATCTTATGACGAGCCATCGCTTTTAAGGAACAAAACTGACTTGCTTCTTTGTAAACAAAAAATATTTCATGTAATTTTTTTTAATGTAGGTCTTCCGTTATTTCGGGCATCATCGGAGTGAGCATAGGAAGTGAGTACAATGTCACCTTCAATCTGCCGTCTAATAAAAGTATAAAGGTAAAATTGTACCATTCTGAAGTATTGTATGGATTTCCACAACCAGTTTGCGTTTTTCTCGACTGGAATTACAGTAAAAAGTAAGTGTCAAAAATATAACATTTCTGTGACTCTCTTTTAATTTAACATAAAATAACTGAGCTTTCAGGTTCTTTTGACGCTCTTAGGCTAAACTAAAATTAACCCCTGTTATCCCTATTGTTGCTACCAATTCTCTAATCCCCTTAGTCTAGGTATAACCTAGAACTAAATCCTATTTGTCAATATATATAATCCATAACTCGCTAACCCCCTTGCTGTAGATATAACCTACAATCTTAGAATCACCTTGATTTAGGTATAACCTATAGCCCTTTAATTTAATGACTATGAAAACAATTTTGTTTACATTTTGTATCATTGCTTGAACATATCAGTCACAGTCAACTTTTGTTCTCACCTCTTGCACGTTGTATATATATATTTATAATGTAACCTAGTATAATGATTTAATGTAAATACTTTATAGATGTAAGGATGTACAGGGTGTCCTAAAAGTTCCCGCACTAAAGATTCGTTAATTTATTATACAAAAACAACAAACATTAAAACAATTATTTCTATGCCAATGGTGAAAGGCACTTTTTTAACCTAACGCAGGAAAAATATTAAACTTGCATTTATAAAAAATGTTCAAAAATTCCGCCATTTTCTTGGAGACAAAGCTGAAGTCGTTTGCGCATATTTTTAGAAACGCATTTCAAGATGCTGGGAGTGATTTCTTGTATCCTTCGAGTACTGGCAATTTTCAGATCACCTATTGTTTGGTGATTATCTTCATTAACTTTGTACTTAAAATATCCCCATGGAAAAAGCCAGGGGTGCTCAGATCAGGGGAACGAGGTGGCCAAAGGTTTCATGAGATGATTCGATCGCAATAATAAGATCGCAATACCATCGGTCGGTAATAATAAAGCAGTTCTCATTGTCCGATGGCTTTAGCTCCTATAACATTTTTACACGATAAGCACGAAAATGCATAGCTCTTAAAAGTCTTATGTATCGATCCCTGTGATGTGACCATTGGTTGCGACAAACGCCTCACGAATTGATGAAGGGATTGCAATATCCTCCGTTGAGTTTCTTGCACTAAGTGTGGTGAACGACTTTGGGTCTTCCACTCCTGTGTTTTGTGTTCCAACGAACCTGTCTCACGAAATCGCCGAACGAGTTGATAAAGCGTATCATTACTCGGTATTGCACCATTTGTATATTTATGTCACCAAAATTCTTTGCATCTTTCATATGATTTACATTCAAAATAAGCCTCAAACAGCGCAATTCCTGAATGCGTGATAAACTCATCTTACAATGAAGAACAAAATGACGTGGAACTTTATTATCGCACAACTAGCGCGAAGAAAACCAAACGATAAATATTAAAGACTCGATAAAAATATAAGCAAACGATAAAATTCAATAATTCCAAAAAAAAAACACGGGAAATAATTTTTTTTAAGTTGCAGTAAGGGAACTTTTACGACATCCTGTACATATGTAATGTCCTCTAACATTCTGGGTAGACATGTCACCTTGTTGTCATGCGCTACTCATCCAAATACACTTTTTTAAACTGGTACAGTGTCTCACGACACTAGTCACGAGAGTATGTGTTGGTGTTAAATAGTTAGTCTTTACTCGTTTCCGTGTAACCAAGTCTCGCATGTGCTTGATGGTGAGTAGCCGTAGATGTTCGCACTCATGCGGCCGCTCCATCCATTTTTGCCCCCTGTGCCAAGGCACTCAAACGCCTTACTAGCTTATGGTCCCGCGTCTGGTTGAGCAGCAATGTTGTCATCTTCTGGGTCATCAATGAGTTCTTCTCTTACATTTTTAATGAGTGCATCGTCACTGAGAATTTGGAATCCAGGGTCCGAATAATCACACACCAACCACTTGCCTACACCCTCTGTACCACAGTCGGAACATCCGGGAATTGTCACTATGATGTTTCCTATGTCTTCAACTGACACTTCGTCCTCTTCGTTCTTATCATTCACTCACAGACACATAAGAAGCTTTTAAAATGCAGATTTTGTAGATTTCTTTTTTTTTTCTTAATGCGATCCGGTTTACTGGAGTCCGGATGATTGGAGTTCTACTATGCTTTTAAAACAGCCCCGTATGGATCGCTATTGGTTAATCTTTTGAATTTTCTATTTCCAGAGAGGGTAAATACGGGGTTTGGGAGTCGGAAGGATGCACCTTGGTCAAAACCGGACCTATTTTCACCATCTGTGAGTGTAACCATTTGACCAATTTTGCCATTCTCATGAACTTCGCCGGAGAAGAGGTACGTGAAGTATTACACCCCCTAAAGTATTCCACCAGCTTTCCAAAAGCTTTTAGTTGAACACTCTTTTAGAAAAATAATTTTGTTTCCGTGCCCTCCAGAAATACCCCAATGCAACTAATAATAAACTACACATACTGTGCCCATAATTTAAATTTTTGTAGTTGTATGTGTAATTTTAGAATTTTTAAAAAGCTAGTTTGAAAAAAAAACCTGGAACTGAAATTGTGGAAGAATGTATTTAAATGAAATAACAAAGAATAAATTCTGTGCTCAAATAGCAAAATGTTATATGTCACTTTTCCCAAAAAAATTGAGCAAGTCCCATCCCGGAGTCTGGTTTGTTAATGTTTGGAAGGTGACAAAATGTCGTAAGTCTTTCGCTTTCAGTTTATGAGAAAACAAAGGTGGCAAAATGTTATAAGTCACTTTTCCCAAAAAATTGAGTAAGTCCCATCCCGGAGTCTGGTTTGTTAATGTTTAGAAGGTGGCAAAATGTCGTAAGTCTTTCGCTTTCAGTTTATGAGAAAACAAAGGTGGCAAAATGTTATAAGTCACTTTTCCCAAAAAATTGAGTAAGTCCCATCTCGGAGTCTGGTTTGTTAATGTTTGGAAGGTGACAAAATGTCGTAAGTCTTTCGCTTTCAGTTTATGAGAAAACAAAGGTGGAGAAATTTTAATGAATCAAAAACCGAAGAATCAGATGTTGAATCTTGAATCTTAAAATTGCTGTCACGAAAAATTAAAAAAAGTGACTTATAATATTTTGCCATCTGATCACATAATTGACACAGATACCAGATTCCTCGCTATTGTTAGTAATTGGCGTAGTCAAATCATAAAAGTTAAAAAATAACCACTATTGAGCAGAATGGGCCCTTGTGATATGCTACCTATTTTCATCGGCAGTATCATTAAATCTGCAGTCAATTATTTACACTCGGTTTCTCTTTTTTAGTTGAAAGAATGAATCATTCTAGTGAGTATGGTCAAGTGTTTGTGTGTTTTAAACATTTCCAGGCGATTAAATTTTCAACTCCCTAGTGCCCACTCGTGTTACCCACAACGCCATCCCTATTTCCTCATTGTCTAGCATTGCACTTCGCCCCAAGATTACCACAATGGGAACTATACCCTAAAAGATTGAAAATATGAAATTAATGTTTCTTTACATCAGTAAAATACTATTAAAAACAACGGGGTTGCCATTCCTCAAAATTCAGATTAATTCCACCAAACAAAAGAATAGCTCTGTAGGTTTCATTTTAGAAGTTCATTAGGTACGTATTTTAATTAACGTCACGCCGACCAACCGGTATAGTGGTTAAGGTGTTAGCCTCTAGATCGGAAGGTTCCTGGTTCGAATCCGGGTCCGGGCATGGATGTTTGTAAACGTATGGTGTAGAGGCGGCTGGTGCACCTTAAATCTGTCGTGGCCGAAAGTCCTCACGTTGGGTTGGCGCGGAAGTTTGGAGAGTGGGGTGCCAGCTCAGGTGTTGCTTCGTCATCTGACCGTGGTTCAAAATTACGAGGTGTTGTCCTCGAATCTTTCCCTTAAGGGACTGATCCCGGACCGTCGTCAATAGCCCGTTGTGTTGCTCTAGTACGACGTTAACTAAAATTACCATTACCATTAATTAACGTCACTCTGGATCAAACACAACGGGCTATTGGTAACGGTTCGGATCAATCCCAAAAGAGAGATAAGAATACAACACTTGATAATTTTGAGTCACGGTCAGATGGCGATGACAACGCCTGAGCTGGCAGCCTACTCTCCAAGCTTCCATACCACGCCAACGTGAGGACTTTTGAGGCTACGACAGTTTTATCGTGCACCAGCCTTCTTTGTACACGACGGTCTTTGAACTTATTCCAACTCGCAACCCTTCGGTTTCTAAAGTAACTCTTCCAACCGGTCTACGTCGGCCCTGAAGTAAATTAGACGTAGGAAGTATTGATGCGACATCGATAGCAAAACATCGATGTTCAAACTTAAAACATCGATGTTGATAATACATCGCCCCCAAACCATCTATGTTTTTAAAATTCAGTGTATTTAAACTTGTTTCCCCATTTCTTAAAACTGGTTTAGCAACTAGTGAGGCGACATCGGCTCTAATACATAGATGTTTTTTTTTTCTAAAACATCAATGTTTAGAAAAATCGACATCGATGTCGCATTCCTACTTTTCAGACCCTTCATCCTTGGTCATTTTGGTCTAAAAGTATGTTCAATTCGCTGATTATAAAAATTATGCTACTTGGTTATTTTTTAAATTTTTATAACGGTACTTTTTTCATTTAAAAATAAAACATCGACAACGTAAAAATATCGACAAATATAAACATCGACAACGTAAAAATATCGACAAATATAAACATCGATGTTACCAAAACATCGACCCCAATACATCGATGTTTTGAAAACATCGACCCCAATATATCGATGTTAAAAACATAGATGTTTTGAAAACATCAACATCGATGTCGCATCCCTAGTAGGAAGCAGTTGCATAGTGTACATAAAAACCCAAAAGCCCGTCATCCTCTGACAAAAAAAAAAAAAAAAAATTATTAGGCGGCGTTGAATAAATATCTCTACTATTATAAAAGGAAGTGTTTGTCTGTCTGTTTGTTTGTTTCTTGAACGCAAAATCCTGACGAATCTATGGCACTTACAGCAATGGGATTTGGCACACAAGTAGAGCGAATTTTTTGCAATTTTAGGATCGAGGTGAATTTTAAAATTCAATCTAGAACATTTTTAAATGAATTTAATAGTTTTTTTTCACCATTCTTATTTTTTCGCGGTAATTCCAAGGATGAAGAAATATCAAAATTTAGACTTTTCGTCCTCACGTGTCACATTAACGTCAGCCTTTGGAATTATGACAAGTTTTTTTCATCTCCGGGGAGAGAACACATTCGAATGACCTTCGTTTGTTTTGAGATTCATTCATTTTGATTTCCTGTGAAACGGATTCCAGTAAAGGAAACAGGTTGCACTTTCTGCCCTTCGCGTTAAAACAAAAATAAAAACAAATTTTCATTTTAGCGAAGGAAAGCAAAGAAATAAAAACATTTTGACTGGGATTGTTGAGTTCTTTTATCTTAAAATCGGAATCGCTAAAGACAGATTGAAAATTTCAACAGATTTGAAATCTGCGGAAAATTTTACACCAGTTAACAACCAATATTACCACGGGCACGGGCAACGCCGGGCTAGCCACGCAGTGGCCAGTAAATTTATAAAACTTGAAGTAGCTCAACATAGTTTCCTCGCAGTTCCAAAAACAACTTTTAACCTGCCGAGTTATACATGCAGATTGATCATTCAAAGTAGCTAAACTATCCACGTTTTCTTTATACACCAAGCTTTTATCGAACCCTTCATCTTGCAATCAAATATTGCGTTGTAATTTACAATACTTACAATACCCAATTATACCAGTCACGCTTTTTACTCATTTTTATACAATTTAAGGTGAGCCAAATTCGGAATGGGGTAACAAATGATATTGGTAAGAGTTGCCAGTTCATCTAAGTCAATAAGACATAGCTTCTTCCTGGGGACATGTAAAAATTGCATAAGGTTTTTTGAAATAAGGGTATCCATTTGGTTTTGGAATAATTTTAAATAAAATGAATCAATGCTTACAAGGGACGATGATTCAACAGGTCAAGCAAACTATTCGAGAAAAAAGTGGGAAATCGCGTTCAACTGCGCTCAAAACGTTGAAACATAATTAAAAATCTGGCAGGGGGAGCTCGTATTTGTAACACGGGCAGAGACTGTCGCTTCTGCACGAGTCCAAGTACGGGTAAATACAAAAATAATGTCATTGATAATGTAACTGAGTGAACAATGTATAAAAATTTATCAAAAAAAGTTTTATTAAAAAGTTGTTCCAAAACAAATTGAGGCCCTTAAGTAAAAATATCATTGACAAAAACCCATCAAATTCAAAACAGTTCAAACTTAAAATTTTTTAAGAATTAATATCCATTCTTTTTATAACTTTAATTGATTAATTAACAGTATTGAAACCTTAAGTTTCTTTTAAAATATAAAAACTCGTTATAATTCAGCTTTCCAAATTGTATCATATTCTCAAACCCTGGTTTGGTGTCTAATTTCCACAGTCAAAACTTTTTTTTAAATGGTAACCAAAAAATCAAGGATTCTTGATTTATTTCGTCTTTATTTCAGCCTTTGGCACAAGAAGAAAGAATCTTGAGCTTTTTGTCACTTGTGCTCAGTTGTCTGTCATCTATCGCCCTGGTGCTGACCATTATCTTCTATGCATCAGTCAAGTAAGAATTCTTCAGAATACAGCATATACACTACCTTACAATAATGGACCGGTCGCCATCGGATTTGCATAATTTCCGACTACTTGTTTGGGGGTGTTTCGTGGTATGGCCTGAGACCTTTGCATGTTGTTCCTGGTCAATTGAACGCCGACGCCTACATGAACATTTTGGACAATCAGGTTCTTCTTACGCTCTGGCAATTTTATGGAATGGACGAATGTTACTTCCAGGACGACAACGCTCCATGTCATGTCCCAGCCTCTGTCGAGCAGTGGTATCAAGATATGGATGTAAAACGTCTTCCTTGACCTGCTCAGAGTCCTGATCTAAACCCCATTAAACATTTGTGGGACGAGTTAGAGCGACGTTTGCAGACCAGGGAACCACGTCCGAAATCTACAGCTGAGCTGGCGACACTCTTGCAGCAGGAATGGACACAAATGCCCATATCTGTGTATCAAAACCTTATGGAAAGTATGCCCAGAAGGGTTGCTAGTGTAATTGCAGCACGCGTGGGACCATCCCCCTGTTAAAGCATGTATTATTTCCCTTATACCGTCACATCTTACTGTTGGGTCCATTATTGTAGGATAGTATATAATACAATGTACATGAAATTTCCACAGGAGTTGAATTTTACTAGAAATTTTTTGCAAAGTCCCCCCCCCACAGCAAGAACAATTTTATCTATCCGAAAATTTTTGGTTTTTTCTAATACTAAAAGAGGAATTGAATCACATAACGGAGTTAGAAGCTATCTGTATTAAAATAACTTCTAAAAATGGTACAGAAATCATAGTTATCATTTGTGCAAGTACCTCCCGTATCTAAATTATGAATCGAAAGCTTCCTTTTTAAGAATTTTATTCTTCTCTATTGTCTCTATTTTATAGAGTTCCATTATTAATCTCTATGGAGTTCCATTATTAATCTCTATGGCGTTGCATAGATCTCAATGAAGATTAGGTAGCATAGATTTTTATAAAGAAACAAATTTTTGAGTGTATAGAAAAAATTCTATAAAGATTTCTTTTAAATAAACAAGCTTTGAATCTTTTGAAATATCTTTCTATAGAATTCTATAGAGAAATTCTATGCAAAAGTAAAGTCGTGAAACAAAAGAAATGAGCTTCTGTAGAATTCTATAGAGAAGTTCTATGGAAAAGTTAAGTCTCGAAACAAAAGAAATGAGCTTCTGTAGCATATAGAATTCTACAGACATTTTCCATATAGATTTCTATTGAGGTATAGAAAAACGGGTCAGATTCTATATATAGAATGTTTAATAGAATTCCATAAAAACTTTACTCGCATATTTCTGAAGATGATTTAGCAAAGTTCAAGCTTTGACATCAACGTTCTATAGACCTTGATAGAGATCAAGCACCATAAATTGCAATATACGTGTATTTAACCAATTACCAAGAATTCGATTATCTTTAAATATAATCCATAATTTGTCTCTTTTTGACAGATCATTCCGCAGTAGACGCAATACAATTACCTGCAATTTGGCAGGTTGCTTATTGGCTATGAATATACTGGTGCAAACCGGCCTTGAAAGAATGAAGACAATGCCAGTGGTATGACGAACTCAAAATTTTCATTGTGCATATATGATCTACAAACACTATTGCAGTGAAACAAATCTTAGCACTCCTGAATTTATTTTTGTTATATTTTCTGCTAATGAGTTCATTTACTGTGCACCCTAAGGGAATTATGAAATTTACATTTTTAATGGCTTAAAATGCTTTTTTTCAGCACTTTGTTTCAGAAAATATCTTCAGTTTTCCCTTCAAATTACAAATTAATGTCGATTTTTATTCTTGCTATTTATTTATTTTCACTGCTGACATGAGTAATCAGTGCAATTTCCTTGCATTTTGTAAACTATTTTGGGTTACACTACTCAACCCTAGATGGCACCACTAATCGAGCTGGAATATAGTGTGTAGATATTTATATTTATAAATATAACAATACTCTAAAACGTGTGTTTTGCATTCTTTAGAACTTTTCTTGTGTGTTTAATTTGATTAAACCGAAAAGTTCTCACCGACATAAAGTAATTGGTGTAACTTTTGTTTTCGAAATCGCTCATCTTAAATAATAAATGTAAAACTTGACGATGGCGTCTATCAAAATAGTGGGGAAAATTGGGACATTTTACTGTGTGTGTGTTTTGAGAAATTTCACAGAAAAACACACATTTTCACAGACACAATTCAAAATCATTTGAATGCTAAAACTAAACGCTCAAACCAGACAAAAAAGATAGAGATATTGTCTGAACTATTGCTGCCATTTGACTTAGCGGTAAATCTGGACAAACATTTTGGCAATGTTTACAATACAGGCAGCTGTTCTGTTGCACAAATCCATACGCAGAGCATAGTTCTGTGTCCAAAGGTTGATCGCAAAGAAAATATTTGCTTTCTTCAAGAATTCCTTTTAATGAAATTGCAGATGCAGTCTTTCCGTTTCAACATCTTTGAAAAACATTGAATTTTTTTTGTTGTTGTTGACAATGTTGCATTTTTGTGAATAAAATTTTTAAAAAAATCACGTTTTAAAAAAAATTCGTTCTGTCAACAAAAATTGAAAATTTTGTCTTCGTTAATTTTTCATCAACTAATGTGTCAGGATGGCCGAGTGGTCTAAGGCGCTGCGTTCAGGTCGCAGTCTACTTCTGTAGGCGTGGGTTCGAATCCCACTTCTGACATGTTTACTTTTTGGTCTCCCCTTTTATTAATTTCGATCCCAATATTCGAAAATACTGTCTACTTTTAAATACATTGGTCCATTGAAATTTTAAAAACACATCTTTTTCTTAAAAGTATTCTGAGGGTCTTAAAGGTAACTTACGAAATTTCAGAAGTCATTAAATTTTAAGTAAAAGAACGTCGAGATGAAAAAATTAAACATTCTCTGACTCTTTCTAGCAACAACTGGAAATTTAAATTATTTTTGTTGGTATGTGTAAAACAATGATGAAAACTGTTTCCGACAAAACAAACTGAAAATGATTGTTGCAAAAAATAAAATTAGCCATACCGAAAAAGGGATTTTTTATTTTATTTTTCATCAATAACACTTGTTTATATAATTTATCGAACGATTTAAAATTTTATACAATACGGAATACAGAAAGAAAAAAAAAATTGATTTAAATACTTCCCTCGAAAAAATATTTTATTTCTATCTGTTAAAAAGATTGTCCTTTGAAGTCAAAATTACATTTTAAACTGTTATTCGTACACACTTGTTTTGAAAAGAAATAATCCTAATAAGAGCAAAAGAATCTCTTTGATGAATTTGGAAAGCGGTTAAACTTATCATGATCTTTAAAGTTCATTAAGTTTTAGAAAGATTACTAGATCTTAGTTAAAGTTTGACTGTGATAAAGAATATAGAATTTGATATTAGACTCGCACAACGTATCAAAAAAAAATTTCATTCATTGAGTAACAAGGAATGACAAAGAACTAGAAAAATTAAAAACTTATACTTTTTTTTCTTTTCTTCTTATTTTTTTACCCTGATAACCAGGAATATAATTTAAATAGTCCGACACATTTGATGTGATCCATAATATTTCCGAATTCGACACAAAAAGACAACTGTGTAGTGTTGAAATCGAATGAACCGGAACTAAAACCACTCGTGAAATGCTCTCGGGTATGAGATATTAAACACAATAAATCATGTCATAAAAATTATTTTTAATGTTAGGAGACAGCCACCATTATTGTTTAAGAACATAAATTTGATGTGTCAGGATGGCCGAGTGGTCTAAGGCGCTGCGTTCAGGTCGCAGTCCACTTCTGTGGGCGTGGGTTCGAATCCCACTTCTGACAATGATTGTTTTTGCTGTAATAAATTATTTTTATATAGAATATTAAATAACATGTTTTTCTGTGTTGATTTTTATTTTCTGTCAGCAAAAGAGTTCCAAACAACTCATTTTTGGAGAAATTGTGCATTTTATGAGATTTAACTTAAATTAATTTTCTCTGCTTTAAAGGAATTTAATTTGAAACTTGTCGACACACAATTGGATTTTCTACCCATTTAAGTGAAGTTTGGTATTCTCACCAAACGTAGTAGGTTGTTTTCCCCTTCCATTTCCATATCTGTTTTTAACCATATCGAAACCATTTTCAGGTTGACCGAACTGTCAGAAAAATTATTTGATGTTTTTATGAGCTTGAACAGCTTTCAAAATGAACAAATATGGAAAAACATATTAATTTTTGTTTAAAAGAAAAACTTATCTAGAAAACAAAGGTGTAAACAGTCCAAAAATTATTGGCAGATAACAAGTTTGCTTAATTACCAAAATAATGACTTACCTTGAAAAATTAATTAATAATTAAATTAATATTTTAATAATATACAAATAATTAATTTATTAATTTTATAAATTGTATAAACAGATAACAATTATTTTGTTTTTCTTGCGGATTTATAAATTTTCCTTTGAAACTGTTTTGTAAAAGAAATTATTAATAAATAATAATTAGGAATTTTATTCTTGAACAATTTATATCAATCAGGTTTTCAACTATAAATATGATGAGTTCAAAGGGAAATATGTATGTAATTTTCAATTGATTTATTTTCATTTCTTTTGTATTCATACTTCGTTTAGATCAGGGCTCGAAATACCCGGGTGCACAGGTGCACAGTGCACCTAAAAATAAAATTGTGCTCCTAATTTTTTCCCTCTAGGTGCACGCAGTGCACCTGTCGTTAAAAAAAGCGGGGGAAACGTACTTTACGTTATTTTGATGCCTGAGCAAAATATTAGTATCGACCTCTCTCGCTCTAAAGGAACGTAATTAAAATTCCTAAATACACGCTATGCAAAAACTTTAATCCAGAAAATGCTATGTTGCAATGTAAGAAAAATACAAAAAGATGGATGGACACTAAATCTTATGGGTAAAGATCTGCCTTAAACGTAGACGTTTGTGATTGCCCACCAATGTCTGATGATGACTGAATATTTGTAAGTAATAATTTCGCAGATAAAAAAATATGTTTAAGTATTTTTATTTACTATCTACCAGTAACATATCTAAACATACCCAACTAATAAAGTAGTTTACATTACGTTAATGGTCTTATATTACGTTTTTTTAAATGTGCACCTAAAATATAATCTGTGCACCTAATTTAAAAATTTAGGTACATCTTGTGCACCTGTATTAAAAAATCTATTTCGAGGCCTGGTTTAGATACATTTTCCTATGCATTTAAACAATTTTCTTCAATTATTTTTAGAGAATGCTCTAGTAAATAACTACATTTGCCGAAAATTTCGCAAAAACTAAAGCTACTTTTTGTATTGGAACAAAATTGAAAATAATTAGCCAGCTCATTTTCAAAAGGATTGAAGCCATGACTATGTGTCTTACTTGTGAAGTTGGTAACAAATATACACTAGGCAAAACCCTATTACCTTTGGATAAAAATTACACCCTTTAGCCTTTATTGTAATATAATTTTTGGCGTGAATACGTATTTAAAATCGGAACAGAACAGCGCGCGGGGGGGGGGGGGATACATAAACAGTAGGTAGGTACTTAAATAAGGTCGTACTGGAACAACACAACGGGCTATTGGCGACCGTCCTGGATCAACCCCCGAAGGGAAAACCGAGGACAACACCACGTAATTTTGAGCCACGGTCAGACTCCCATGGTCAGACTTCCACACCATGCCAACGTAAGTTTCAGGCCACAACAGATTTAACGCGCACCAGCCCCCTTGAACACGGCGGGTCTTTGGATTTGAACTCCCACGATCAGACTTCCACACCATGCCAACGTGAGGTTGTTTCAGGCCACGACAGATTTAACGTGCTCCAGCCCCCTTTGTACACGGTGGTCTTTGGATTCGAACTCGCAAACACACACACACACCGGTTGCTAGTCCGTAACTCTTCCAACCAGGCAACCTCCTTCAGCGTAAATAATAGAGGTTTATGAAAAGTATTACAGCTGTTTGTCTTGGGATTTATGCACTGTAAGACTTTCAAAAGATAAGCAGAGCGTCGGTGTAAACAAAGGATGCCTCTACCTTACATAATCTTTGGACCGAAATTGCAGGCGAACTGACCGTGGGGAGGGGCTCCGCAATAAGTCCAAATTCTACTGTACTGGGCGAGCTTTGGGTCTGTGTGAGTTTGGATAGCGTGGTAAGTGGTGTCATTCGAGAAAACTATCAAAAAAATTATATATATTTTTTTTCACTAGTCTTAATTATTATTTTTATAGATATTCACTTAAAACCAAAGAAAAACATAAGTATTAAATCCAAAGGAATGTCGGCGTGGCCAGCATTTTCCCTTCAATTTCTAAGTGAACTCAAACACTTCCGCTCTTGAGGATTTATTTATACACCGTCGGTCAATTCATTTCATGGACGGGGAATTTCAGGTCAGTGAAGAAAGAGAACCATGACACATATAGTACAATTATATTCACTTTGGAAATATCATTTTGCACTTATGTCCGTTCAATATAGATGTATTATTATTTTTCTAAACTGCAAATTTCTTTATATTTTTTTCTCTCTTCGTGTTTCTTCTACCATCTCATGCAATCTATCTATGTATATATATATATATATATATATATATATATATATATATATATATATATATATATATATATATATATATATATATATATATATATATATCTTTTCATCCCTACTTTTCATACTATAGTCACTTTTGTCATATCTTTTTGCATCTCTCTTCATCGTATTCAAGATTGTAAACAGAATGTATTATCAACATCGAGGTTCAAAATTAAAACATCGATGTTGATAATACAGTGCGTATCGAAATGATAGGTCCACTAGTAAAATCGAAAGTTATGTTGGTAAAAAAAGTTTTACTGTGTACAAAGTACTATTTTATAAACTACGTTAGTTCATAAAATGAAAAAATTATGCATAAATAATATTCAAATCATAGGAATTATACGGAAGATAAAAATTATGTGAAACAGCTGTTTCAAAAAGATAGGTCCACTGAACCAAACATCGAATTAGTCTTCAACTAATACGAAATTTTCCCACCGTTTTTCAGAATAAGCTCATAAATTCTATTCGGCATAGTTTCTACAAGTTTTTGTAAAGAGTTTGTCTCGATTTTTGCCCAATCGGAGGAAATAGCGTTTTTTTTAAGTCTGTAGTACAGTTGTACAGCCTTCCGCCTGCATACATTTATCTTGTGAGTATGGCCCATGTGTTTTCTACCGGATTCAGGTCGAGGCTGCAAGGTGACCAATCGATAATATGTACATCATTATCCAGAAACCATTCAAAAGTGGACTTTGCAGTATGCACAGGAGCATTGCCCTGTTGGAACATAAAGAACGGGCCTCCAATGTGCTCTGATTGTGGAAGAAAATATTGTTCAAGCAGCTGTTGGTAGGCTGCAGCATTCAAACGATTGTCTACAAATGCTATATCAGTTTTTCCTGCACGTCCAAATCCGGCCCATACCATAATGTAACCACCTCCAGCTTGCCTCTTCGAAAATATCTCTCTATCGGAACGCAGATCGTGCCAGCAATACTGCCAGCCATCTGAACCATCCAGGTTGAATTTTTTTTCATCACTGAATGTCACTCGATGTCAGTCTTCTTTCCAGGACATCACTTCCTGTGCAAATTTCAATCACTTTTTTTTGTGCTCTTTAGTTAATTTCGGGGCCGCTTTCCTCTTCCAGCAAACTAAATTGTCGAACTTCTTTACCACTCTATGGGCCGTAGATTTTGATATTGGAGGGTTTTGTTGCCTGACCAACGTGGATAAGCTCGTATTTTCAGATTTTAAATCCTTTACGATACTCCTTCTTTGTCGAGGTGTCACTTTTGATGGCCGCCCAGATGTTTTTTTAGTGCCATAAGCATTTCCAAGTCGCACAAAATTGTTTACAGCATTATGCGATCTGTTTAAAAGTTTAGTTATGTCTCTTTTCGATTTTCCACACTTCTTAAATACATCAATTTCCCCCTGCTCAATCAGCGGAAGACTGCAATGACGAACCATTTCATTTGATTGCAATGTGATGTTCAAATCTGTTTAAATACCTCCACAGCAGACAGCGTAATCAATCAGTAAGACTAAACTGTGATATTTATGCAAATTTTGTGGAAATAAACGTTTTGGTGCAAAGATTTATAAAGGTGGACCTATCTTTTCGAAACGATCTCAAAATGAAAATTTGCGTAAAATAAAAATGAATTATTTATTTTTAACAAATTGCTTCCTAAATAGTTATAACGATTATTGTATAATTATCTCCACCAAAAAAGTGATTCTTATTCTAAATTAAGAGTCGAAACTTTGAAAAATGCGGGTGGACCTATCATTTCGATACACACTGTACATTCGACCAAAAACCATCGATGTGTTTAAACATCAGTATATGTAAACTCCTCCCCCCCCCAAGTTCTTAAAACTTCCACAAACATTAATGTTCGCCGTGGGGGGGGGGGATTAATTTGTTATTTGCCGTGCTTATTAATTTATAACTAAGATCCTTTTTAACTGTCAAAATAATATTCAAAAAATTTAGTAAGAACAATTAACAAATCTTTTATTTTCAAATTCAATAGTATATAATGAAATAATATTTACAACGATTTGACATAGGTATTACCAACTATAAGTATAATTAGGTAGGTACATAACAATAATTATTGTAAGTTATTAGTAAATATTTATGAACTTATGCGGGGGGGGGGGACATAACAAACTTATTTCTTATTTAATGTAAATAAAAAATATTGGGACTGAAAATTATTGTAAAAAAAAAGGTTTGTTTATTTTCTCCACCTTAAGCCCACTTCTTATTTCATTAACTATCCCACCTGTTAGAGGAAAAATCTCTTTCTGATGGGTCGGATGCCGCCATCACTGACAAATACTTAGTTGTACGGTTATATTTCTTAATTTTTACTATGGTACTTTTCAGGTGTGCAGAATAATATCGGCGCTACTGCAGTACGTTGTGCTGTCGGCCTTCATCTGGATGTTACTGGAGGGCATCCTCCTCTACAGGATGGTCATCCTTGTCTTCGAAACAAAGAATGTACGCTTGGCCCTCCTCTACGCCATAGCCTACGGTAAGTCGCTCTTCTGCCTTACCGTCATTTGCTCGAGTGGAAAGAACTCTCAGAGACCCCCTCAGTTGGCATTTATATTCAGTTTAAACCGTACTCGGAGAGCATAGTGTTGAAAAAACTTGATGATGGGCCAAAGAAATATGATCTGATATGTGTCGGTATCAGGAGTTGAAAATTTTGAAATGTTGAAATTAAAGTATGTAATTTTAAATTGTGAAGCCAATTTTGGTTTCAAATATCACTAATCATGTGCACTCTTCTTTTTATTATTCATGACATCTTGCTCGTCGTGATCTCTTAGCTCAAAAGTGGTCAGCTCTAGACAATTTTCTGTCAGCTCGATTCGCCGTTGTTTCATTTCCGGAAAAATAAATAAAATAAATATCATTTCTACTTTTAGTTAAAAAAAGAGCCCAAAAAATTCACGTTTTCGCCCAAATCCTGGCAATTACGTGGACGATCCTAGCTCTGTATAAGAGTATAAACGTCCTGGTGATTGTCCCGACGAGGTAACACATCATTAGCAAAACTGACCAGATCTTGGTGTACGAGATATCTCGCCATTAGAACTAAATTGACCAAATCTTGGTGGACTAGATCGCAATAGGAATAAAATTAACCAGATCTTGGCAGACGAGCTATCTCGTCATTAGAACAAAATTGACCAGGTCTTGGTGAACGAGAGATCTCGCCACTGGAACAAAATTGACCAAATCTTGGTGGACTAGATCGCAATGGGAATAAAATTAACCAGATCTTGGCAGACGAGCTATCTCGTCATTAGAACAAAATTGACCAGGTCTTGGTGTACGAGATATCTCGCCACTGGAACAAAATTGACCAAATCTTGGTGGACTAGATCGCAATAGGAATAAAATTAACCAGATCTTGGCAGACGAGCTATCTCGTCATTAGAACAAAATTGACCAGGTCTTGGTGAACGAGAGATCTCGCCACTGGAACAAAATTGACCAAATCTTGGTGGACTAGATCGCAATGGGAATAAAATTAACCAGATCTTGGCAGACGAGCTATCTCGTCATTAGAACAAAATTGACCAGGTCTTGGTGAACGAGATATCTCGCCACTGGAACAAAATTGACCAAAACTTGGTGGACTAGATCGCAATAGGAATAAAATTAACCAGATCTTGGCAGACGAGCTATCTCGTCATTAGAACAAAATTGACCAGGTGTTGGTGAACGAGATATCTCGCCACTGGAACAAAATTGACCAAATCTTGGTGGACTAGATCGCAATAGGAATAAAATTAACCAGATCTTGGCAAACGAGCTATCTCGTCATTAGAACAAAATTGACCAGGTGTTGGTGAACGAGATATCTCGCCACTGGAACAAAATTGACCAAATCTTGGTGGACTAGATCGCAATAGGAATAAAATTAACCAGATCTTGGCAGACGAGCTATCTCGTCATTAGAACAAAATTGACCAGGTGTTGGTGAACGAGATATCTCGCCACTGGAACAAAATTGACCAAATCTTGGTGGACTAGATCGCAATAGGAATAAAATTAACCAGATCTTGGCAAACGAGCTATCTCGTCATTAGAACAAAATTGACCAGGTGTTGGTGAACGAGATATCTCGCCACTGGAACAAAATTGACCAAATCTTGGTGGACTAGATCGCAATAGGAATAAAATTAACCAGATCTTGGCAGACGAGCTATCTCGTCATTAGAACAAAATTGACCAGGTCTTGGTGAACGAGATATCTCGCCACTGGAACAAAATTGACCAAAACTTGGTGGACTAGATCGCAATAGGAATAAAATTAACCAGATCTTGGCAGACGAGCTATCTCGTCATTAGAACAAAATTGACCAGGTGTTGGTGAACGAGATATCTCGCCACTGGAACAAAATTGACCAAATCTTGGTGGACTAGATCGCAATAGGAATAAAATTAACCAGATCTTGGCAGACGAGCTATCTCGTCATTAGAACAAAATTGACCAGGTCTTGGTGAACGAGATATCTCGCCACTGGAACAAAATTGACCAGGTCTTGGTGAACCATTTGAGGCTGAAAGTTGGGGCATCCAGTATTCCTGACTGGTTTTTCCCACAGAAAATTAAGGATGTTTTAATATAGAAACTAACTCATTTATTTTTATCAAGTTATCATTCTTTTTTTTTTTTTTTTTTTTTTACCCATGGTCAAATGGGTTTTGTTTACGGAGAGGGTTTTCAAGTCGTCCGGTGTAAGAAAAAAATATATAAAGATGTAGGAATACTAAACAACGGTAGTTGTCTACTAGTCTGGAAAGAACTCATTATAAGAGCAACGAGACTGGTAGGAGTCAGTTGCATTGTAGTAGGAATGCAAGGCAAGACTGTCACGAGCCAGTCACATTCCGGTATTCAGTTACGAGAAAATTAATAGAACAGACACTTTTTCCCCTGGACGCCATTGAGAGCTGACGTATTTTTTCCGAGCAGAGACGACTGCTGCAGATAATGACGGAACTGTTTTAAAATATAACTCAACTGTACATAATAATTGTGGATATTTATTCATTAAATGTCAATGTGCTGTAAGATTCGAAGTCTTTAATATAGACCTCAAAGTCGCACGAGAAAGCACAGCGGTGTTGCCATTTACGCCAAGAATAATATTGAAACACAGGAAGCTCTACAGTTCCCAAATTATGACACGGGAGTTCACATTGTTGTCGTCTATTTAAAAAACAATGTTCGTTTGGCCGTACTATATGCCAAGCCAGGTTCGAGTACAGATGACATTTTAGAAGCGATCTCAGAAGCATTGGGCACAGATTGTGACGAGTATAAATCAGTCTTGGCTGGAGACTTTAATATCAACATGAATACTGAAGATGGGAAAGAATTCTGCGAAGTGTTGAGAGAAGTCTATTGGTTGGATCTAAAGACAAATCCTAAATATTGGACAACGAGAGGCAGAACTTCGATTGATGCAATCTTTTCCACGCACGATTTGAAATGTTGTGGAGTTTACGAGAGTACGTTTAGCTATCATGTTCCGCTTTACGGAAGACTAACATAAAAATTTAAGCAACTAGTTATATATCTATTATATAAAAAAAAAATTAAAAAAAAACATTTG
This sequence comes from Metellina segmentata, assembly GCA_947359465.1. NCBI lineage: Eukaryota > Metazoa > Arthropoda > Arachnida > Araneae > Tetragnathidae > Metellina > Metellina segmentata. Next base: position 68,219,903 of record OX375882.1, read on the forward strand.
ACCATGGGTAACTTGTAATTGGCTTTCAAGACAATTACAGATAAAGTTTTTTTAAACTTGTTTCCCCATTTCTTAAAACTGGTTTAGCAACTAGTGATGCGACATCGGCTCCAATACATCGATGTTTTTTTTTCAATTGTGAGTTTATTATTTGGTCGCCCTTTTTTTTTTTTTTGTATTTTTGTCTACTGAACTTTAATTTTGTTATCTGGGGATGCAGGGGTTCTGGATTCTATGGACGCTACGTTACTACTGATACCATATTGTGATCTAATGAGAGTATCCTTGTTTTCCTAACATTGCTTGGAACAACATTTCCTAAAACATTGCTCGGTACAGCTTGTCCAGATCTGGCGATTGCGCCATACAAACCAATCTACTTATGATTACTCATTGTGTATAGGATGCGGTATGTAGTTGCATTAACGTCGCACTGGAGCAGCACAACGGGCTAATTGATGAGTCTGGGATCAGTTCTGAAGAGAAATATCCGAGGACAACACCATTGATTTTGAACCGAGGTCAGTTGACGAGTACAACACCCGAAGTAGCTGGCACCCTACTTTCCAAAATTCCACACATTTGAGTCCACAACAGATTTAACTGCACCATCCCCCATTTACACGGCGGTCTTTGGATGTATCGATTTTACAAACAAAAATTCTCCTGTTGCTAATACGTTACTCTTCCAAACATAGGAAAAGGAAAAAGCCTAATTAAAACGAGTTATGAAATCTTGAAATCGACATCCCTCGATAAAAAAATTAGCTGTTCAATACTTAATAGTTGAAGTACGATAGATTCATCTATGGTTTTATTTTCAGGCATTCCATTGATTATTGTCACCTTGTCGTCAGCCTTGCGTCCCGGTGCAATGATAAGGACAAACTAGTACGTATTTGGGAATTTTATTTTTTTAACCCGGTACAACTTAGTTTTTTGTAATCTGATTTTCTTTTGCTGAACAACAGTTCCTGACATTTGTCTATTTGTTGTGCCATAAAGACAGAGGCGCAGCTTATATTTTTGAGGATCTAGTGCGAATATGAGTTCCATGCCCCGCTTTTAGTTCAAAGCAAAATTTTTATATTTAAAACGAAGATAATATATATATATATATATATATATATTAATTTTTATAGAAAGAAGAAAACTAGTAAGCAGGACTGGAGTAAGGCACCCCCTGTCTTGATTTGTGTTCCTTAGACGTTTGTGGAAAGATAAGTTGCTAGTGCCTGCCTCTCAATCGTCCTCTTCTCTGTCTGTCTTTCTCTTATCTCCCTTCCTCTCTTCCTTTCTTTCTTCATCTATTTCACTCATTTTCTTTATCTCCCTTTGTCTCTCCATCTCTTTTTCTCTCTCCGTCTCTTTCTCTCACTCTATCTTTCTTTCTCCGATTTTTCTCCTTCTCTCTCCATACATTTTTCTCTCTATATTTCTATTTCCATCCTTCTCTCCATACATTTTTCTCTCTATCTTTCTATGTCCATCTTTCTCTCCATACATTTTCTCTCTATCTTTCTCTCTTCATACCTTTCTCTTTCTCTCACAATAACTTTCTCTTTCTATCTACATATATTTTTCTTTCTCTCTACATCTCTTTCTGTTTCCTTTAAATCTCTTTCTTTCCCTCTCTCTATCTATCTTTCTCTTTCTATAGCTCTTTCTCCATTTCTCTCGTTCGCTCTCCATACATTTTTCTCTCTGTCTCTCTCTTTATATTTCTCTTTCCATCTTTCTTTCTCCATGTTTCTCTCTCCCCATACCTTTCTCTCTCTCTCTCTCATCATAACTTTCTCCATCTCTTTTTCTTTTGTCTCTCTATATTTCTTTCTCTCTACATATCTTTCTCTTCCTAATTCTGTCTATCTATTTCACCCACTTTATTTCTCTTTTCGTCTCTTTCTCTGTCTCCCTTTCTCTCTCTCTCTCTCTCTCTCTCTCTTTCTATTTCTTTCTCTGCCTCCCTATCTCTCTTTATCTTTTTTTTTCTCTCTCTATCTTTCATTCTTCATCTCTTTCTCTCAACATATATTTCTCTCTCCATATCTTTCTCTCTCCATTCTTTCTCTGTTCCTCTCTCTCTCCATATCTTTCTCTCAATCTACACAATCTCTACAATCGTGAGCACAAAACGACTGTGTGTGGTATTGTTTTTAAAGTTCTCTTGAAGTTATTCAAATTTAAGAGGAACATTTTGTAGTGGTTTGAACTTAACATTTTAGAAATTGATTTCTTGAGAACCGGTAAATATTTCTGAGAATATCGGGGATTACGTCGACCGTGGGAGTACAGAACAGTTCAGTTGTATCTGTTTAAAGCTTTCAACGAGATCCATTCAAATATATCGGATGATATTTTGAAATAATACCTCGTCTAGCTTCCCATTTGAACCCTCCAATCTTAACTTCCCAAGTCGTAGTCCTAGCTCGAAACAGACGGCTCAGTCAGAAATGAGCCTCTTTTTTGTACTAAAAACTAAAATGTGTTTTTCATTGCAGTTGCTGGCCTTCGAAAGAGAAAGGATTAATTTGGAGCGTCACCGGGCCTATTTTACTAGTTATCACGGTAAACTTTAAAACTATAAGCTACTGTGTAAGACTGCCTACAACGTTCGTTAATTCCAATATGTTTTACCTTTGATCATGTTCTTATATTTTTTATGTCTCTACACGACCCTTACAGGTAAATATAATCATTTTTGGAATGACTCTGAAGGCTGCTTCTAATATTAAAAAAGTATGTAATGTTTCGGTGGAAGCCAGAAAGAAAAACTTGATGTAAGTACTTCTCCCATTTTTCATTCGTATTTTCTTGGTTAAAAATGATCGGTTTAAAAAAACCGATGTGGCCAAAGTGTATAACCCCACTGGGTTTACTACATATGTCTGCCTACTATACTCTGGTATACAAGACAGCATGCGTACACTGGTATACTGATTCTAGCGTTTTTCTGTCACTTAGTAGGTCCAATCCAGGTTTGTAAACGAATGCATTTTACATTCACGCGGGTCTCACAAGGGTTCACACGGGTCTTATAATATGCTTATAATGCTAAAAGTCTTTATGAGTACTTATTTTTCGTCAATAGTCCATAGAAAGTGTTTATTTTCCTTTAAAAACAAAATTTACTTTTCAAATGACGAAATTTTTTCACTACTAGGGGGCTCCGCCCCCTGTTTGCCTACGCTCACCAACTCGCGGTGATTGCTACGCAATCCCATTTGGTTTGTTTGGCAAACCAACACTCCTTTGGCAAGCGTCGTTCTGGGCCTTCACAAGGTCAACTAAAACGATCCAACGTTTCATCTCCGCGATGAAAAATTTGTACACTATCGCGAAATTATACTTTTTATCACATCGAATTTATTTATGAGCCAATTTTAAAAATAATTATACCATAAGAAAGAATGTATTCTAAACTTTCTCATGGTATTTTCAAATTTTAAAACTAATAGTATTGAGCTATAGATATGACAGTTTTAGTTTTGTATCGGAAATTACGATCTAAAAATTCCGAAATTTGTCTGACCAACTTTTAATTGCATCGAATTTATTTATTTATCAATTTAAAAAATGATTGCATCATGAAAAAGATTTCAGTTTCTAAGGTTTCCTGTGAAGCTTTCAAATTTAAAACCCAATAGTAAGAAGCTATAGATATGACAGTTTTAACTACGAGTTTAACAGATTATTAAAAGTAACAAAAATTTCCCGATTTTTCCCAAATTAAAAAAAAAAATACGATATTACCAGGAACCAAATTGAAATTTCTAAAAAAAACTCGGCGAGGTGCAAAAATTCACGTTTAGAGGTACTCTAAAAAACCCACGGCTGAAGACAAAATTTGTACGTGTTTCGCTCACTCACGTTAGAAATTTCGCTTTTTTCGTCTTTGACACTTTACGCACCCTAAACAAATAGCCGCTTCAGAAAAAAAATCTTCTCTATCTTGTTCCCTGTACAATTTTGAACAAAACATGGTAATTTCGCAATTTTCAGATTCTTACTTTCTCGGGCAACTGTCTGAGAATAAAGCGAAAAAAAAAACAAGTTTTCAATCCTGCGGCGGCGGCAAAAACTTTTTTTTTAATATATAGAGATATATCTTATCTCTTTTTAGCACCCCATCAGCGATAAAACTGCTTACGAGAAGAGGAATGATGTTTTATTGCTTCAATTTAAAGAGTTTTTAGAAACAACAGTCTCAAAGTACTCAGCATCATTTAAAAACTTTGATCCAAAATCTGACAGACGACAGTTTTTTTTTTTTTTAAAGTGATTTTGTACTTAAAGATGCAACAAACGCAAAATTATTGAGAATAATAAAAAATTTTATGATTTTATCACATGGACAAGCTACAGTAGAACGTGGGTTCAGTGTAAATAAATCATCAGAGGTTGAAAACTTAAAGGAAGAATCTTACATTACTCAGGCTCATTTATGAGAATGTAAATAATTCTAATGATATTCACATTACAAATAAGACGAGAAAGCTTGTCTCTTTTTCCAGGCAAAAATGTTTCCGTCATTTGTAAGAATAGCGCAAAATAAAAAATCAGAAAAGTTTAGACAACAATAAAAAAGGAAAATAGAAGAGAGAACTAAACTATTTAAAATCTAAAAAACTTTTCAAACTGATATTACACATTTTAAACGAAGCAACTTTTTAAACGTTGAAGATTGTGATAAGTTTAAAAAATGTTTCTTCTTGCTGTCTCCTTTCTATAATTTGCTTATATACATACATATTACTGATACGTGTACATGTAAATGCCCATATATTAACTGCTGACATCTGTAAAGATCAGACTGGGATTATTTTGAAAAATCTCATTTTTGTGTGATATTATTTTGTGTAGAATTTTTAGTAAATAGACTTGGCTATTAATTTTTTAACATGCTGTGTTCTTATAAGATTAACTAATATGTAAGAGCATCCCACTTTTTTCGAAAGTCGTGTATTAAATTGTATAATACGGTTTCTACAATGTTTTATTTAAGTCCGTATAAAGTCCTGTTTTTTACTTAGAAAAAGATTAGAAAGTCTTTATTTTTAGTTAGAAAAAAAGAGTGGGAAACCTGTCTTGGTGATTGTCTCTGTGAGTTGCACAAACTTGAAATGTAAGTAGAGGTAGCATTGTATTACGGGGAGCTCCAAAAGTGTGGCCAGTATGTCAACTAGTAGTGACATTGTCCAGTGAATAATGACTTTGTTATCCTCCCGGTCTTAATCTTATCTCTTATCTAATCTTATAATCTTATCTTCCCGGTTTGCGGTACAAAATCTCATGATACGATAGATGTGTCAATCCGCATTTCTATAGCCTGGAGTCAAAAATGGTAAAATCGCCTAAGTCTAATGCTATGTGGCGGACCATTCAGGTGATGGATCAGTGGATGGGCATCTTCTCCCGTCCCGTAGCCCAATCAGATGAAGAATGTTCGTTTCTACCAGGCAGATGAAATTAGTATAAAGGTCACACTTTACTTCTAGTTTTTATCATATGATCCTGGGCCCTAAAAATGTAACCAATGCTCACCATATTTTTAAATTTCTTCTATGTAAAAGAGTAGAGGGTGCTTATCCACAGTGTGTTGTGTCACAAGTAGCCGTCAGTTTGCACCTTGTAGTGCCAAAGGCCGAAGAAGTCG